>CM052455.1:2712998-2732539 GCA_028533085.1 Varecia variegata | reverse complement strand
CTACAGGCATGCGCCACCATGCCCGGCTAATTTTTTCTATATATATTTTAGTTGGCCAGATCATTTCTTTCTATTTTTAGTAGAGACGGGGTCTCGCTCTTGCTCAGGCTGGTCTCGAACTCCTGAGCTCAAACAATCCGCCCGCCTCGGCCTCCCAAGTGCTAGGATTACAGGCGTGAGCCACCGCGCCCGGCCTGTGGTGGGTATGTTGAGTGTGCAGATACGTGAGTCTGGCTTTCATGGGCAAAGTCTGGCTTGGAGCTGGGATTCCTTTGTTTGGGAATTATTTGTACATAGATGGTGCTTAAAATAGGGAGACTGACTGAGCTCACCAAAGGAATGACTATCGAGAAAAAGTCCTAGGACTGAGTCTTGGAGCTGCAGTGCTTAGTGGCTGGGGAGAAGAAGAGACACCATCAGGAGGATTTGGGAAGGAGCAGCCTGTTTGGTAGGAGGGGACCCAGAGGAGAAGGTTCACTTAGAATCCAAGTGAAGAACAAGCTTCAAAGAGATGGGCATGATCAGCTATTTAAAGAAGTGTGGGTAGATCAAATAGGATGAGACCAAGAATTTACCATTGGATTTAGAAACAGGGTCATTTGTGATCTTGCTGTACAGTTACCAAGGCAATGGAAGCTTTGTTGGAGAGGGTTCCAGAGAGAGTAGGAGAAGAATAGAAGCAGCAAGTGTAGGCAACTTTTTTAAGGAGTTTTGCCATAAAGGGGAGCAAAGAAATAGAGTGGAAACCCAGGGAGGGGAATACGAGGTTAAGAAAGGGTGTCTGTGTGTGTGTGTGTGTGTGTGTGTGTGCGCGTGCGTGTGCGCGTGTGTGCGCACAGATGATGTAGCAACATGTTTCTGTAAGGTGATGGAAATGATCTGGCAGAGAGAGGGAGGGAGGGAGGGAGGGAGGAATTGATGCGGGAGAGAGAGGGGGCATTTGCTAGAATTCATGACCTTGTGAGCTGACAGAGGTGGCAACCACTGTGCGAGTGCAGAGGTGGCTTTAGGTCGGGAGCGGGGCAGTGTGCTCCCCGCGCAGGAGAGGAGGCAGGATGAAGAGTGGAGATCTGCAGGCTTGCTCCCAGTGTGCTCGTGGGAGCCTGTGGCTGATTCTGTTTTCTCAGTGAAGTTGGAAGCAAGGTCAACTCTGAGAGTAGGAATGGAATGTTGTGTGCCTCGCAGATCTGTGATGCTTAACCCAAAGTGCAAAGGAGAATCTCTCTGTCAGGGAACAGCAGTCACTGCTAGAGCTTTTTTCTTTTTTTTAAGAGACTGGGTCTCGCTATGTTGCCCAGGCTGGAGTGCATTGGCTGTTCACAGGCACGATTCCACTACTGATCAGCGTGGGAGTTTTGACCTGCTTCGTTTCCGCCCTGGGACAGTTCACCCCTCCTTAGGCAACCTGGTGGTCCCCTGCTCCCAGGTGGTCACCAGATTGACACCGAACTGAGTGTGGACACTGATCATAGCGCACTACAGCCCAGAACTCCTGGGCTCAAGTGCTCCTCCTGCCCCAGCCTCTCAAGTAGCTGAGACTACAGGCGCACGCCACTGAGTCCAGCGCTTTGTTTTTTTTAAAGACAGGGTCTCACTCTGTCACCTGGGCTAGAGTGCAATGGCATCATTATAGCTCTCACTGCAACCTCAGGTGATCCTCCTGCCTCAGCCTCCCTAGTAGCTGGGACTACAGGCATGTGCCACCACACCCAGCTAATTTTTCTATTTTTGGTAGAGATGGGGTCTGGCTCTTGCTCAGGCTGGTCTCAAACTCCTGGCCTCAAGCCATCCTCCCGCCTCCCAAAGCGCTAGGATTATACTGTGAGCCACCATGCTGGGCCACTGCTAGAGGTTTTAAAAAAAATACACACCCTTGGACTCTAGCCCTTGAGTTTTGACTCATTTGGTCTGGAATGAGGCTGGCTGCAGTAATTTTAGAGCCTTAGAGGTGATTCCCCTGTGTATTCTGGTTGAAAGCTACCGGCAGAGCTTATCTCATTGAGTCTTCAGAGCAACTGCCGGGGGTGGGTGTCATTCCATTGTACAGTGAGCCAGTGTCCTGTGTGTAGGATGTGGTGGAACCAGCTTTTCACCCTCGGTCTGCCTGGTTTGAAGACTGGTTCAGTGTTCACCTCGTGCTTTTTTTATTGGCACTGCTTAAGGACTTGTTTTTTGTTTAAGAACAAGTGTTCCCAATTTAGATCTGAATGTGACCGTAAATAAAAAGTAAATGTAGGAAAAAAATTCTTTAACTTGCTAGTTATAAAAGAAATACAAATTAGAGCAATATTTAGGTAATGTTTTATCCTTATGCTAAAGTAGTAAATGTAAACTTAAAAATGATCAGACTCTGTGCAGGTACAGCAGTGAACAAATGGAAACCTCCTTTGAAAGACCCTCGTTTGAAAGACAGTCCTTTGGAAGACAATACCTATCATAATTGAAATGATTTTTTTGTTTGATAATTTTTCACAATGTGAGGTTTCTTAGAAATATAATTATCACATAATAGCAGAATAGACTATATTAGTTTTTGTTTGCATATATGTAGACTATATAAAAGAATAATCAACATCATCCTATAAATGCATCTATTATTATATGTACCACGTTTTCCTGTGTTAAAAATGATTTGAAAATAAATTTTCAATTTATGGAGAAAACTAATCCCCATTGCGGTATTGATTAGAATTAATCCTAATCTCGAAAATAATGAAGAATTAGTATCTTGCCAATATTCAAATTTGTCATTGAGGAACATGGAATGTTTTTCCAAGTACTCATTCAATGGAGTTTTATAGTTTTCCTTAAATAGGAAATCTAAGATCATTCCTAGGTATTTTGTGTTGGCTTGTTTTTTTGTTGTGATTGGCTTATTTTTCCATTGATAAATATTTTTTCTTTGGTAGTGATTAGTGATTTTTAGATTTTTATTTCATAACCAGCCTCTTTATTGAACTTAGAGCCACTGACAATGTTTTTCAGTTGAGTATCTTGGATTTTCAAGTAGGATATAGACTGTAGTAATATTAATAGTTCTAAGAGACTGAAGTCGATACTTTTTAGTTTTCCCTTGATTTTTACCTTGCAGAAGGTAATTGACCCAGGCCTAGGAGTAGATTCTCAAATTTTCTCCTCTGACCTTCTCTGAACTTTGTGGAAATCTGACATTTATTTTTGCATTTTAGGGGCCTCCTTTTTAGTGGCTGCAGGAAGGTCACCACTCCCCTGGGAAAGATTACATGATTGAATATTTCTATTTCGGGGCCTTTCCCTGTAAGATGGATTATATTTTAAATTCTTTGCTTATTAGAAAGAGACAGACCTAGATCACCTTCAGAGATGGAGTTTCATGGCAGGGATATGAGGAATATAAGGCCCCCAGCCGCTGTTGTCCCTAAGACCTCCAAGCCCGGATGTTCACTTGTCTCCCAGGAATAAGAGCACAGCACGTACTGGGCCTGTGTCCCAGGCTTGGTGTCCCAGCTCCCCGGCATGCTCCCGGCATTCCTTCTTCTAAAAGAGAATTGAGTAGGTTCAGTTTGCCCCGCGTTAGCATATGGTACAACTTCATTCAGGCCTTAATATTTGACATTAAGTAGCATCTTTCTGCAAACAGCATCTACCTGTAGAGTCTGGAGAAAGCCACCATGGAGCCTTGGGTCATGATGATGATCGTGCAGATGAGTCTGGGTTGTGACTCCCTTATCAGCTGTGTCACCATGGTCACTCTCAACCAGTGGCGCTCCACTGGGGCTGATTTTGCCGCTCCAGGAGACATTTGGCAAAGTCTGGGGAGATGTTTTTATTGTCGCGACTGTGGTGGGGTGAAGCGTGCTGCTTACATCTGGCAGGCAGAGGACAGGAGTGCTGCTAAAAGTCCCCAGCAAAGACTTATGGGGCCGGGTAACCCTGTGCTTAAGCCAGAGAGGCTTCTTTATCTGCCCCTCCTCCTCCTCTGGTGCGGAGCCTGTGGAGACGGGACGAGCACGGTTTTGTGTCACAAGCCTCCTGCGGCAGGTCCTGGGCTGTGACACCGAGGACAATGAGTGCTGGTAGCGGGCTCAGCTCCCTGTGGGGTTTAGCTGCTTTCGGGCTGTGGTCAAAGTGGGAGGAGGACCCGGCGAGGCAGGGGAATCCAGGGTGGTTGGATTCCAGGAAGGTAGGGAAAGCAGGGGTAGAGTTGAGATTTAGGGCCACGCTGTTAAAAGGAAGGCAAAGCTAGAGCATAGTTTATAGGTCTTCTCTGTATGTTTTTGGGGGTTGGTTTAAAATATGTCTCTCGTTAGTAAATGAGTCTTTCTGCTGTTCCCGTGAGCTGGCCGTTCCTACTGTGTCCCCCTCAGTACTCCGTCCTTGGAGGCACTAAAGCCCCTCCGTCCTCTGTTCTATCCGGGGATTGATACGTGGGTTAAGACTTCCCGTGTCTTTCTTCCATCTCACTCCCGTCAGAACTCGCATCTCCTCCTAGAGGGTGACATTTGAAACAACCTTGTCTTCTTTAAAAGTCCAGAAGTTTTCATGGTGGCCCCTGCGGTTCCTGGATCACAGCTGAGACCCTGGGTTCCTCGCCCACATTAGCTGGAGAGAGATCGCCTGGGTCCTGTTTCCGTGATGTCTGAAACCCCGAGCATTTCCTCCTCCACGCTGAGTTCCTGGCGTGCAGATGCCACCTCCAGTATGAGCTCTGCCCAGGCCTCGCGTGAGCGTATTTTGACCAGGAAGCATTCCACGTTGGCTTTGCGTTTCTCACGACCCCGGCTCAGGGCTCTTTTCCATTCCTCTGACCCAGGCAGGATCTCAGCTGTCTTCATCTCACGTCTTCTCTTCTGCCCTCGTGGCGGCCGCTCCCTCTGCCCAGGCTCCAGGCTCCCTAACCCTTGCCTTTGGCTGCTTTGTGCACACGTTTGCCAGGGTGGAGAATTCCGTTCAAAAGATTTCCCAACTGAGCACATGCCCTTAGTGACCAAGGTGTCTTTTGCCACGGTTGCTCTTGGAAACTTCCCTTTTCCTAGCTTTTCCCTTCTGACTTTTGACGTCCCTCTGATGGTGGCTCAAGAGTCTCTTTCCATCACTTTTTTTTTTTTTTTTGAACTCTGTGGCAGCAGAATGGGCCTCTGTTTCCTCCAGCGTTTTCCAGCCCATCTTCCGCTAGTTCAGTGGGTTTGAAACCTTAAACCCACTTGGGGAGTTACTCCTGTGTCTTCTCTGCTCCTGCAGTGCAACAAAATCTAGTTGTTTTCTACTCTTTGTCTTTTTCTCACAGTATCTGCCTTGATGACTAAATCAAAGATTGGTTTTTTCACATTTTGAGTATCTGATAGTCTAGCAAAACCGAGCAATGGGCTTCTTAAGTAAATCCTTCTACCCTCCGGTCACTGTGTAGCTTCTCTGTGGCTTAAGAGTAGACCGGGTTGATACAGTCATAAAAGGCATCAATTCCTTTCTTCTTGCCCCTTAGATTGTCACTGAGTTTCCCTCTACCTCAACCTAAGAAAGTGCCACGTCTCACCTGTCTTTGGTTCTCATCCTGGCTGTACATTGCCATCACTAAGGGGCTTCTAAAAAATACTGTTGCTGAGGCCTCATCTCAAGATTGTGATTTAACTGGTCTAGGGTGAGGTACTAGTATTAAAAAACAAACAAACAAAAATCCCTCCAGTTTATTGTAATATGCAGCTAGAATCGAGAGCCCTTCCTGATGTAGGAAAACCCCATTCTGTTGTTTTGCCGAATGTCTACTCTGGATCTGTGAAATGCACGGGCGTGATTGAGGCTTTATTAGTATGTCTGTCTCACAGCCCTGCCTGAGGAGTGAGACAGGGAACCTTGGAGAAGCTGACACGCTATGACCTGCTTCTGGCAAAGGCCTGTACACTAACGTTCTGTCCATCCTGAGATGCGTTTGTTTATTAACAGACAGAGGTTGAGTGTGTGTTTGACAAGGGCTCTGTCCTTACAGGGGTTGTTGTTGATGACTATTCTGGCCCTAGAAGCGAATTTCTGTCCTGTGAGGATGTCACTGCCTGCCCCACGTGCAGTGCTGTCTTGGGTACCCAGCTGAGCCCCACACCCTACTCCCCTATAGGTGACATACTGCCCACCTCAACCTGCCCAACTGCGCCAGACATTGTAGCTCAGAGAGAGAAATGACCAGGACCGTGACTGCATCTCCCAACCAGACTAGGTTACTAAGAAATACGAGTAGCACTGGTCACTCCTGTGCCTTTTCTCTTGTGAGCTTAGCTGGGCCGTGAACCTAGAGCCTAGGACTCGTGTTTGGCTCTCTGGTGAAGGGTAAACTTTTAAAGTTCAAGAGCAAAGACAGCTGTGGGTGACCTACTCTTGACTGCTTTTTTCTGGGCACACATCTCAGTCTCAACCTTAACTTTTTCTCCCTAACTGAAGGCAGCGGAATTAAGTTGTTGAAGAGATCCCATTAAGGAAGATACGAGCTTTCCACCTCCCTTAAAGTGTGGTCCAGTGGGGGCTGCAAAGCCCACTCCCCTGTCTCCCTGTCTCCGGGCCCCTGGGTCTGCTAAGTCATGGGGGCACTTCCCGAGTAGGAGGTGAAATCTAACGCCACCAGCTGCAGGGAGCAATTAAAGAGACCAAAGAGAACAGTTGGAAAAGAATACCAGAGTAGGTGAGTGATCAAAAGGCTAGGTGTACCTGTGACTTCTTTGTGTAATTCTCCCATTATTTTCTGGAGCGTGAGGCCTTACGAGACGTTCTTGGGCTATGTCAGCATCCTCAACTGCTCATCTCTGCGGAAGACCGCAACATGTATTTCAGTGGGGTCAGACGTTTTTCAAGAGCATTTTGCACATTCCTCGAGAATTGACCTTCAGAGTTGTATATGACTTATTTTTTTGGGAATCACCATAGTGAGAGCAAGCAATCTTTTTTTTTTTTTAAAGTAGATTTCATTTTTCATACAACCAAAATCATTCAGAATAACCTGTATGTTGAAGTTGTAAATTAGATCTGAAGACAGTTAGTTTCCATGACAAAGTTCAGAAATGCTTTGAGTAGCAGTATTCACGTATCCAACAACAATATCGAACACGCACACTCTGACAGGCACTGCCCTGGGCACTGAGGATACAGCAAGACTGACATCCTAGGTGGGGGAGATGAGTGACAAATTAATAATAAGTAATAATAAGGTAGTGTAGGAGGTGGACTGTGGCTACCTGCCTGAGCCTTGAGCCAAAGTTTAAGTCTGTGAACGGTACTGAACAAAAGCTTTGAAAGTGATGACCACCCAGCTTCAAGAGAAGGTGGTCCTGCTCTCTTTAATAGGACATGGCACCCTTTGGAGCAGGGCTCCACCGGCCCCAGTCAAAGCCAGTACAAACCAGTTACTGCCAAGATGAAGCCCAAAGCAGACCGCTTATAGAGCTTTTGCTTCATTTTAATGCTAAAAATCATGCCCAAGGGTGGAGATTTAACATGCTAATGAAACACGCAGTATATGAAGAACCTTAATCACCAAATGGGCAGCTGCCAACAAAACTCTGCCTCTACATGCTACGATTTCAATGCTAGTGTCAAGAGTTTCTCTCTCTCCCCTTTGTAAGTTCCCCACCCTTTTGTTCAGAGAGGCAGTCCGGTTGCTCCTTAACCAGAACTGTCTTCCTTTTGTTTGAGCAAACCTTCCCCCCGCAAAAGAAAGCCTTGCCTGTATAAATTCCTTTTTCGGTCTTGTGCCAGTTTCTCTTGTCTCAGGACCAAGAACGGTGAGGTCGGTAACAATAAAACCAATGAATGTAATGAACACGTTGCCAACTTAATACAGTTTCTAGAAAGAGATGCCCTGAAGAATGGGAGCGATGGGAAAGGTGGGGGCAAGGCTGGCTGAGACAGGGTGATTTGAGGCAGGCTCTGAGAAGGGGACATTTGGGCAGAGACCTGAGTGGTGTGAAGCACAAAGCCATGTCACAGTATGTTCTGGACAGTGGCAGCAATAAAGGAAACGCTCCGAGGTAGGAGCAAGCTGGGCAGGTTTCAGGAACATCAAAGGCGTCGGCGCAGGGGGTATAGAGGAGGCGACAAAGGACAGGAAACGAAATTGGAGATACAGACCGATATTCTGAGGACGATGGGAAGCAGCCAGGGCTACGAGCCTCACTGGAGTCAGTGTTCTGCCTTCTAGGGACATTATTTTGAGGGCAGTACCAATTTGTGCTTATGACTTAAGGCACATAGTAACAAGCCGGTGTTATGATGGATGGGGGTGAGGAATAAACACACATCCTTGAGTCTCCTTAGACTGTTACTGTCAGAATAGCCCAGAAAGCGATGGCAGTGTCACCTGGATGGTGGCTTAAGGCACTGCAGGCAGGTCAAGAGAGGGAGGGACACTTATTTTTTAATCTCTTCTTTAGTAGTGTTTGAATTTTTATCATATGTGTGTATTTTTTAGAAGCCTATTTTCTCATTTACTGTATATGCTTGTGTGTAAGACTTGATTTTTTACAGAAGCACTATAGCTGTCGTGTTTGTAAAAACAGAAAGGGGTCCTTAAACCAATTCCTCCCATGAGATAATTTGATAAATGATTAGAGGCTGCTTGGCATTTGGGTTTCTGTGAAATCCAGGCATTGACACTTGAATACTTTCAACAAGTGAAATGTGCTGTTTCCCACGGGTAGCACTTATTTTTTTCTATTTCAAATTACACCTTTCTGTTCCTTTCCCCAGGCAACAGAAACAGACATGAAAATCAGCATCTGCACTCGGGCCTACCATCTACTTGTGAAAAAACTGGGCTTTAATCCGAATGATATCATCTTTGACCCTAATATCCTAACCATTGGTACTGGGATGGAGGAACACAACTTGTATGCTATTAACTATATCAATGCAACAAAAGTCATTAAAGTAAGTGCAAGTATCTTCTCTCTTCTACCCAAAACATGGCTCAAATTTATCACTTGGGTCCTGTGAATGTTTAGAGCTAACATGTATTGATTGACTGAATTACCTTGAGCAACAATTAACATTCTTGTTTTTTTGGTGGGGGTGGTTATAACTCCAAAATGCATTTAATGATTTGTTTTTACATTCATTAAAATTTTTTTATTTCAATATGTTAATTAAAGGGGTACAAGTGTTTTTGTTGCATGGAGATCTTGTAATTATTAACGCTCAAGTCAGGGATTTTCCTGTGCCCGTCACTAGAATAGTGTTCATTGTACCCAACAGGTAAGTTTTTATCCCACACCCACCCTCCTGCCCTCTCCCTTCTTGGTTTCTCATGTCCTTTTTATTGCTTTGTACCTGTCTGTACCCATCTATTAGCTCCCACTTATTAATGAGAACATATGGTGTTTGGTTTTCCATTCCTGAGATACATCACTTAGGATATTGGTCTCCAGTTCCACCCAGATTGTTGCAAAAGGTATCAATTCATTTTTTATGGCTGAGTAGTACTCCACCGCATATATATACACATCACATTTTCTGTATCCACTCATAAATTGAAGGGCATTTAGGTTGATTCCACATCTTTTCAATTGTGAGTTGTGCTGTGATAAACATTCAACATGCTTGTTCTTAGTACATTTTTCTAATGAAATATAGGGGCTTTTATTTTTTTTCCCTTTTATATAATATTTTAAATTATGAAGTGTAATATATACACAGGAGAATATATAAAACACAAATGTTGAGCATACTAAATAATTTATTATGAAGCATATAATAGTTGTCACTTAGGTCCTGAAATAGAGCCTGGCTAGTGCCTCCTTATCCCTCCTTTTATGGCTACACCTCATTCTGAATTTTATGATGCTACTTTGTTGCTTTTCTTCATAATTTTATCACTTATATACATATATTTTATTTGCGTCATTCATGGATTTTGTATTTGTGAATTTACCTACTCAGTAAAATTTATTTGTGACCTCAAAATCAATACTCACGCAGCCTCTGCAGTCATTTATGGGCGTAGCCACGTGCAGAGTGATGAAAAATCCGAGTGGCATGACCCACATGTTCCCACGTGAGATCCAACGTGGCGACAGTTTGCCTGCTCATTTCAGCTCTCGTTCAATAAACAAATGTGCCTTTAGCAATTTGTGTAATGCCATGTTTTCCACATTTTTATGCTTTTTGTTGGTGATTTCGGCTTTTAAAATGGTCCCCAAGCATAGTGCTAGTGCCGTCTAGTGTCATTAAATGCAAGAGGGCTGTGATGTGCTTCATGGAGAAGATGCATGTGTTAGACAAGCTTCATTCATGCGTGAGTTACAGCACTCTTGGCTGTGAAGTCAATGTTGATGAGTCAGCAATGCATATTAAATGAGGTATCTTTGAACACACACACATACAACAAGGTTATGTATTGATTGGTTGATAAAAAGTGTTGTGATGGGAGGCCCTGTATTTGCTCTGGGAGTGATGCTCCTGTATTGTCTAATTTAGTGTTTGCGGTGATTTTATAGACCTTAACTATCACAAAATAATAAGAATTGACTGAATATCTAAATGATACAGCTTAGTTTTGCTTGTTTTTGAGCTTAATAAAAATAGAATCATAAGATTCTTATGATTTTTTTTTCCTTACTCAAGCTCATTTTAAAGATTTATCTGTCTTACTATAGCTATTCATTTCTGTTAATGTATAATATTCCATTTTATAACGATACCACAATGAACTCTTTACTGTTGACGAACGTTCAGCCTTTGGACATCCTGAATAATGCTGCTGTGAAAGTTCTTGTATGTGTGTCTTAGGCACACGTGCCTGTGTGTCTCCTAGCACGTACCCAAGCAGAGGCATGCTTGGGTCATAGCAATAGATAAGAGCAAGCTGTCTCCCTAAATGCTTGTGCCAGTTTGTCCTCGAGACAGCAGTAAGGGACCGTTCCTGTTACTCCACATGCCTGCTGGTGCTCGATGTAATCATGGGTGTGGTGGAAACCTCCATTTCCTTGTGTCCTTTCATAATTGGTCAAGTTTATAGTGAACTAGGAAGTTTGTTCATTTAGGCTATGGGAGCCTTCTAGTAGCTTGTGCTTTCAATGAATAAGACGGGGCTTGGGGGTGTGAGAGTGTGTGTGTGTGTGTGTGTGTGTGTGTGTACATATACATGTGCTCTCTCTGTCTCTTTCTGTCTCTGTCATTTATCTAGCAAATATGTTACGGAACACTCACTATGTATTATATTCTATCATGATCACTGCAGATGTATACAGAGACACAGTAGAATTTTGTGTTGTTTCTTCGGGAGGTTAGAGTCTAGTTGGAAAAACTATTTATGAAGCAGCATCTTTGTGACAACATAATATGGCAAGTTTTGGTCTATGCCTACTAACAGGAAGCTCTGAATGACTTTGAACTTTATATATATAATTTTTACTTTCCATTCCTATATAAAGCTTAAGAGATGTGATTGTCGCTTTTGCCAAAATAGCGGAATCTCTTCACATTTTCAAATTTTGGCTAGGACACGTTACCTGGAGCCAGAGTAAGCGGAGGTCTTTCCAACTTGTCCTTCTCCTTCCGAGGAATGGAAGCCATTCGCGAAGCAATGCACGGGGTTTTCCTGTACCACGCCATCAAGGTATGGCAGGAGACCTGTTTGCCCTGCTGACACCAGCTCATCCCTGGGTTAGGGATTTGGGCCCGTGGGCTAACTTTGTCCTACTGCCAGTTTCTGTGATAAGATTTTATGGGGACGAAGCCACTCCCGTTCACTTATATCTTGTCTGCGGTTGCTTTTCCACTGCAACGGCAGGGTTGAATAGTAGTGACAGAGACCACGGCCTGAAATATTTCCTATCTGGCTCTTGACAGAAAAAGTTTGCAGATGCCTGATTTAGAGTATCGCTTGGAAATCCTCATTTTTCTTTTTATTGCCTTTAGTTTGGGATGGACATGGGGATAGTGAATGCTGGAAACCTCCCTGTGTATGACGATATCCATAAGGACCTTCTGCAGCTCTGTGAAGATCTCATCTGGAATAAAGACCCTGAGGCCACCGAGAAGCTCCTACGTTACGCCCAGGTAGAGAGAAGAATGTTCTAGTGGATGCCTTTTTCCTGTCTTTGAATTTATGACTCACATACAGTTATTAGACCTCATTGTGGAATAGAAGCAGGTGTCTAATCCTGTCTTTGGATCATCGACAATTTCCACAGAAAGCTGCAAAGCAGGTGCTGTGGGTGGGGTGAGGACTGAGAAACACATCATCCCTAGGCTGCTTCGCTATTCTGAACTTACCTTTCTTAATTTACAGGAACTTTTTTTTTTTTGAGACAGAGTGTCGCTCTGTTGCCCGGGCTAGAGTGCCGTGGCGTCAGCCTAGCTCACAGCAACCTCAAACTCCTGGGCTCAAGCGATCCTCCTGCCTCAGCCTCCCGAGTAGCTGGGACTACAGGCATGCGCCACCATGCCCGGCTAATTTTTTCTGTATATTTTTAGTTGTCCAGCTAATTTCCTTCTATTTTTAGTAGAGACGGGGTCTCGCTCTTGCTCAGGCTGGTCTTGAACTCCTGACCTCGAGCGATCCTCCCGCCTCGGCCTCTCAGAGTGCTAGGATTACAGGCGTGAGCCACCACGCCTGGCCTTACAGAAACCTTTATTTTAAAATGTAAATTTTTTTTTCTTGTACCAAAGCAACACATATTAATTCTAGAAAATTTACAAAATACAGGCAAGCAAAGGAGGAAAATAAACATCACTCATAATCCCACCACCCAAAGGCAACCACTGTTGAGATTTTGTCAGAACCGTCTAGTCATGTGGGCTTTTTTCTTTTGCAAAGTGAATATGCAGTCATAGGTACATACACACATACATCTTTTACAAAAGTAAAACAATACTCTAGATGCTGTTTGTGGTAACATTTTGATAGTGTACTGGGATCATATTTCCATTTTATTCAATATTTTTCTACCTCATCATTTAAAATGGCTATTTTGGATTTTCTTGTGTGGCTGTGTTAGTATTACTTGGTTCCCATTAGTATGTTTAGGTTTTTATGCCTGTTTATGTTAGAGTCTGGTCTGTCTGTAGCAAGGTTCTGCAGTTCAGGGCTTGAGGTCTGTACATATTTGATTGATTGATTGATTGGGACAGAGTCTTGCTCTGTCACCAGGGCTAAAGTGCTATGGCGTCAGCTTAGCTCACAGCAACCTCGAACTCCTGGGCTCAAGCGATCCTCCTGCTTCAGCCTCCAGGGTAGCTGGGATGCATCATCACACCTGGCTAATTTTTTTTCTATTTTTAGTAGGGCCAGGGTCTCACTCTTGCTCAGGCTGGTCTCGAACTCCTGATCTCCTTTTGCCTGGGCCTCCCAGTGTGCTAGGATTACAGGCGTGAGCCACCGCACCTGGCCTGTACATATTTGATTTATACAAATGAGAATAATTATAGCTAAGTCAAGGATCAGTTCCTTGTTTCCCACTTATGATATTAATATGTTGGGCACAGTCCTAGGCACATTATCTATCACAGATGCTGCTTCTTAGAATTCAGTTCAAGGAAAGATGAGAGTCTTGGGCCGTGGAGCCCGGCTCCATCCCAGTGGCCCTGCTCTCTCTGGCCCTGCTGGCCATCTGTGATGGCTGGTTCCCCGAGACGTGCAGCCTGTGGCCCGGCCAGGCCTTGTCACTGCAGGTGGAGCAGCTGCTCCACCACTAGCGCTCCTGGTACCGGGATGTCCTAGTTTTCCGCAGCAACACCTAGGCAGTGTGCTGGTGCTGGATGGCGTCATCTAGTGCACGGAAACGCCGACTTCAGGGAGCCCATGAGACAACTGACACAGAAGCAGGGGGAACAGATGTAGCTGAAATGCTACCACTCAGACGTGCACTGGGCAGCCTTTGTGCTGAGTTTGCCCAAGGCTCTGAGTGATGTGAGTTGAGCCTGGTTGTCGCCACTGCCAGGATCTGGGGACAGGGAGGCTCCAGGGTGCCTGGGCCCCTCCAGCCCTGGACCAGACCTGCCAGCTCTCACCCACCAACCAGTTGTTACAGGCTCTGAATGCTGCCCGGCCTACCTGCCTGCTGGGCGGACTGTCTGTGCGTCTCTCTGGGGCACTCGGCCTGCGAGCCCGAACCAGCTGCGTACAGCGCCGTCCTCTGCCTGTGTTGCCCCCTCACTCACCAGACACGTGTGTTTATCACAACAACAACAAAAGAGATCTTACCTCAAAATCACTTGCATTTTAATCTGTGTAAGAGAGTGATGGCAAGGAAAGACATTTTCCCCACATGCTTTTGCGTCTTGTGCCAACTTTGTCAATGTTTTCCATGTTAGAATCTGAATTTAACTCTGACAGAACTGCTGACTTCTCCTCTGCCACAGAAGAGTCATAAAATGTTCTGGAAGAAGGATAGGACAATATAGGATGAACTGCATCCTTGTTTTATCAGCCTTACTGGTGGCAAGACCTAGATTTCTGAAATTGCTTACGGAAGCCTTAGGGAGTTCAGACTCTGCCAGCGTGCACGTGACCCTCTTTGGAGTTCCTTAAAAACGCTTCTGCTTTCTCATAGGGACCCGGGACAGAACGTCTCAGGTCTTGGTTGTTGCAAATATAATCCAGTTCTGCTTCTCGGCTCATTACATAAGAAACACTCCTCAGATTTTTTTCTATTTTGATGACTATTTCTACTCACATAGACAGAGCTCAGCCCTTTCTTATTCTTTGAACGTAGAGATGTGGGTGTTAAACACCGTTCAGTTTTCAGTCGTAGCTTACCTTCCACCTAGTAGGGGGCCCGTCGTGAATAACTATCTAAGATAGAATTCTGTTGAAGGCCAGAGGGGCATCATAGCTTCTATTATACAATCAGGAAGTCATCCTGGTGAGTTCTTAATTAGCCTGCGAAATGATGAGCTATTTCATCTCTCCCCACCTGTCCGGGGGAAGCAGCTTCCTCACTTATTTGCAAGACCACCCCCATGTAAGGTTTTGTTGATGCCGCGTTTTATCTCCGGCGTTATTTTGGTCTGTGTTCACTTTTAGCTCTTGTTTACAAGTTCTCGTTTCTGTATATTATCCTGAGCTGCCAAGAAGTTTGGCCCCTAGAGGCACAGCCGAAGTGAGGAAGATCTTAATAGCAATTGCAAGAGCTTAACAATCCATCATATGAGATTTCCTCCTTCTTAATGTAACCGCAAGGACTTATTGGCTCCTCTGCTCTGTCAGGTAGGCTGTCTGCATTCAAGGTGACTTCTGTTGCCATTAAGGGAGTTAACACATGAACTGCCATGTGAGTCGTATTTAACTCACGCTAGTTTTGAGCCCGGGTCCTCGTGAAGCAAAACCTGGGCAAAAAACCCTGCAGTTTGGTTCGTGGAAGCCTTACTTGTTGATGTTCTTCTTGTTACAATTAATATTGACAAATTAATTCTAAAAACGTGGATTAAATGAATAGAAGTCAATAAATATCATTTTTCATTAAATTAGAAAGGATCATGTTGTTTTCCTAGTTTTTATTCTGTTTTCATAATAAAACATCATGGCCCCAAGGAAAAAAAATGTGTTTTCTAGTGTGGCAGTCAATGTGTTAATAACCAAAACAGGTACACTCTAGTGACCCGCGGGAGTGGCCGGCTGCAGAGCAATTCCTCGGGATACACTGGTGCAGATGGAGCACGAAGAGCAGGAATATTATGAGGTCAATAAGGGTTGAGGATTTTTTTTTTCTTTGTAAGAGAATAATTGTCTCTTTTTGTCATTAAATGATGAAGTTTGTATCCAAGTCCTGTCTGATACATCATCGGAAGTGTGGGGAAGAATGCTCACCCTGATCCTCCAAGGCTCTTCCATCCCACATCTGGGGAGTAATGGGCTTTTTTTTTGAGACAGAGTCTCACTCTGTTGCCCGGGCTAGAGTGAGTGCCGTGGCATCAGCCTAGCTTACAGCAACCTCAGACTCCTGGGCTCAAGCAATCCTTCTGCCTCAGCCTCCCGAGTGGCTGGGACTACAGGCATGCGCCACCATGCCCGGCTAATTTTTTTCCATATATATATTTTAGTTGGTCAGATAATTTCTTTCTATTTTTAGTAGAGACGGAGTCTCGCTCTTGCTCAGGCTGGTCTCGAACTCCTGACCTTGAATGATCCACCCACCTCGGCCTCCCAGAGTGCTAGGATTACAGGCGTGAGCCACCGCGCCCGGCCTCTTTTTTTTTTTTTAATAATTCTAACTGACCTGTGGTAAGTTATTTTGGAGAATAAAAAATTATGTGTCATGGTACCGTATCATTTACATGGAGTATCTTTATTAAATGAAACCCCTGTGGAGGCCATGGCTCCATTGGACTGGAGGGATCCCTGCTCTGGACAGATGGGCTTTCTCTCGAGTGACCCTGGGTCTTGAGAATGTCCTGGATACTTTTCTGGGAAAGTTCCTCACGTCTTCAGGTCACCTGTTCCCTGATCTTTGCCGTGTGAGCTCACTTTCTTCTCTGTCTTTCTCTGGAACACTCTACTCCCCTTGCTGCCTGTCCGGTTCAGTCACCTACATCACCACAAAGCTCCTGTGAGGCAGAAGCAACTCTGGAGTAGAAGCAAGTGGTTTTGCTCAAGGACTGGCCAGAGGGACGTGACAGTTGCTTGGTCATTTTGCTCAGTAGCTTCTATTTATGGAGCGTCCACAGTGGGCCCGGGGTCCGGTCTACCTGAGTGTGTGGAACTGGGCAGCACCTTGTGTTTACATCATGGGGAACTCCCCGTTTTATAACTACCCGGAAAGCAAGTTGGGCTCAGCATGCCATCTTGTACTTCCGAAATAACTGCTTTTAATTGCTACCATTTCATCGTAAGTATTGATTTTCTGAGTCAAGTTCATCAGGTTTGGAGTATAGCTATCCGGTGGGGTAGTTTTCATTCATTGCAGCCTCCAACACTTCAGTGAAATCTACTGGCCTTTGTATGCTCATTTGCCGCTGCCCATAAACATGTATTGTTAACCCCCTCCCCACCCCACAAATCTGGCACGTTGCGGTATTTTTCTGTGAACACGCCAGGTCCTTTTTTCAAGAGTGGTTGGAACACGGCAAATTCCATCCCTCAGGCAGGAATTGTTTGTGTGGCTAATAGGACAAATGGTGTTTTGTGTATCAAGTGATAGAAACGTGAGCATTAGGAGGACTGCTTCTTTTTTAATTATACCATCTTGTTTATATTTTTCAGTATGTGAGAGAGCCCTCGTGTCACCATTATTGCATTTACCACGCTGGCTCAATCTGGGAGTTCTCCCCAGTTCCTTCCTGCTTGTCCGTTACTTAATGCCCTTTTATTTGTCCTGTCCTGCCCTGCTGTTACCACCACTGAGCCCAGGTCTGTGTCACGGATTGTTAAAATACTCTCCCCTTTTTTGGGATTCCCTTAAAAATGCTACTTTGAATGTTACTCTGTAGCTTCAGAACATTGAATAATAGCCCCTCTCTACCCATGCAATTGCCTGGAAGGTTAAATTCAAACTCCACAGCGTGGATTTTTGGCCCTCTGTGACTTTGCCTCTATCATCCTACGCAAACATTGCTCCAGCGAAATCAGTTTTTGTTCAGCATTAATTCATGCAGCTAATATTTACTGAACTCTCGATTTGTGTCATGCTGACTTTAGGGCATCTAACAGGTGAGAGAGATGTGCTTTTCCCCTCTGAGAGCCTGGAGCTCAGTGCAACATGCAGAGATGTACAGAGGCAGTTGTCACACAGTGGGGCCAGTGCTGCAAAGAGGAGTGCAGGATGCTGGTGGAAGGCCACAGGGGCCACTGACCGCAAAAGTGGGGTGTTCAGGAAAGCTTCCCAGAGCAAATGATGGGGGAGTGAGCTCTGGAAGAGCAATGGCCAGCCAGGCCACGGTCTGGGGTTGGAGTGCGGTGCTGCTGGTCCCTGCCAGGGCAGGGTGTTGGCATCTAGCCAGAGCCTGGCGTTGTGGTGGGTACTGAATAAACACATGTCAGGTGAACAATGTAAAGGTGGCAAAACGATGATGGAGAATATCAGGAACTGAAAAGTTCCAGGTGGCTGAAGGTTGTCGGGAATGGTGGAGGATGAGGCTGAAGATGAAGATTTCATCAGAAGTTGCAGCCCGACCAGGGCGTAGGGAGGCATGGTGAGGAGTTGGTACTGTGCCCTGAGAGCGACAGGGAACTTAGAAAGAGTTTCTTCCCAGGGGAGCGGTTGGGTCAGATTTGCATGTTGGCCAGGCCCCTCTGGCCACGGTGTGGAAGATGAATCGGACACCAGGGCGATTCTGGGCTGCGGAGCCCAGTGTGTTCCTGGACTGCGGAGTGGAAGTGGGGTGGAGGAGAAGAAGGTTGAGCAGGTGGAATCATTAGGACGAGGTGGTTGAACATGAGGAATGGTCGGAGATTCAGGGGTGACACTTAGGTTTCTGGTTTGGGCAGCTGGTGTCACCAAGTGGGATGGAGAAAACAGTAAAGTAGTGCAGTTTACCACGTGTGCCGTGACCATTGCACTTTTGTCCCTTTGCTGAATCTGTCCCTGCTCAAGACCCAGCTTCTTTGAAGCCTTTCTTCCCCCGCCCCAGGTTATGATGCCCACTCCTTCCTTAAAACTCCTTTGTACCTAGTCTGTATTATATACTCGTTTAGCCCCTGACATATATACCCTTTTCGTTTACCTTTCTTTGTGTATTTTCCACCTCCCTCATTATATGGCTGTGTTAGTCTGTTTTCTGTTGCTATAGCAGAATACCAAAGACTGGGTAATTTAAAAAGAAAAGAAGCTTCTTTAGCTCACCGTTCTGGGGACCAGGAAGTCCAAGAACGCAGAGGTGGCATCTGGCGAGGACCTTCTCGCTGGGTCAAAACGTAGCAGAGGCAAGAGCAAGAGAGCCAGAGAGATGACAAAGCCACTCCCATGATAGCAGCATCAATGCAGCCCTCATTAGTCCATTAATCTATTCATGAGGGCAGAGGGATTAAGTTTCTAACACATGAACTTTTGGGGGACACAGTCAAACCATGGAAATGGCTAAGTCCTCGAGAGCCTAGACCGCGTCTCACACCTCTGGGTGTCCCCACCCCCAGGATGCTGTCCGACTCGCCTTCATCATGGCCTGTGCACACTTGTTTGTGGGCCATGATGGTCGTCCTTGTTGAGAGCCTTGAGAGCTCATTGGGTTTGGAGTATAGCTTCTCTCACCGTCCTGGAGATAATTTGTCCTAAGTTATTATCTTTAGGAAAGAAGGAAAGAAAACAATTGGAGCCTTAATCTATCTCTACTTAAAGTTCAAATCCTAGAGAATTTTTCTCTGTCCTTTCCTTCCCTCAAACATTTATTGAGATCATATTTCATGCTGGACCTTCTACTAGGGGCTGGAAATGTCAAAGAATAGGACCCAGGAGGTTTTTTTTTTTTTTTTTTTCATGTCGAACAGTTCAGTAAGTGACCAGTTGTACCCATTTCTTGGTCCTAATTTCAATTCAGACTCATGGCAAAGGAGGCAAGAAAGTCATCCAGACTGATGAGTGGAGGAGCGGCCCCGTGGAAGAGCGCCTGGAGTACGCCCTTGTGAAGGTGGGTTTGGGGGCCCGGAGTAC
>CM052455.1:2667106-2712498 GCA_028533085.1 Varecia variegata | reverse complement strand
GCTGAGGTTGAGAAATGGCTTGGACCCATTTTGGGCTATGATACAGACTAACTTTTTTTTTTGCCTTTTCTACACTCGGTGATCTCCAAGGAAGTATAATCCAGAGTGCCTTAAAAATAACGACAAAAACCCCACGTGCGCCTGGCTGACCCTGCCCTGCTTCTGGGTTTGGAAGACTCTTTGGTGGAACCCTGTAGGGGAGCAGAGTCTTCCTACAGTGCCTGGAAAACAGGTGTTGTTTTTCAAGGACCTTGAACGAAAGGCCAGGAGCAGGGCTCTGCTGGTATCCCTGGACCGTCCGGGATGGGACAAGCTGAAGATAGAGGTCTTTTGCATTTCAAAGCAAGTCCACTTGCTTTTTTTCCATTTTTACCTTAAATCTAGGAGGCCACTTAGTCCCCCCTGCCTTTTTTTTTTTTTTCTCTTAGGAAAAAGGCCTAACACTCAGTTGAATAGAGAAATGTGACCCTGTGGCCAAATGATGCCAGGAGAAAAGGGGCATTTTAGTGTAAATGGTCACAGCCGTGGACTCTGACAGGGAGGAGAGTGCAGCTCTGCTCTCTCTGCGGAAGTAAATGGCTGCAGAATTCCCTTTGGCAAAAGGCGTGGCCTCGCTGCTCGCTTGTCAGAAATACTCGAGCTGTTCGCCCCGCCCCGCGTGGTCAAGTATAGGTCCTGCTCTCCAAACACCTCTGTCCTCCTGTAATTTCATAGTCCTTCGCCCTAAGGGAACGAAAAGATAAGGGTGATTAACATCTTTCAGTTGTTTTCGGGACTGAGCAGGTTCTTGGCTGAGCTGTGATATCCTGTGCAGAGTTGGACAGGTGGACAGCCTCCTGCCACTTATTTCTTGTTTTATTCTCTTTAAATTCTTGATGTCTTCAATAATGAAGAATGGTGCCACCACCCAAGCAACAAGCCTCAAACTTAGCGCTTGTCATCTCTTTCTTGGATGACTGCAGTTATCTAAAAGGTTTGCACATAGAGGGTCCCTGTGTCCTACTTTAGTTGCGATGGTGGTGGACATTCTCAGGAGCAGGCAGTGTTGAGGCCTGATTTGGGATTTGAAGGGTGAAGAGGAAGATGGAAGGGAGGAACAGATGAAGAACATCTTTGTTCACAAATAGGAATATTAAACGTTATAAAGGTATCGAATCTCCCTAAATTGATCTATAGATTCAATCTCTTGACACAAAGCACCAACTGCACAAGAAAAGATGATTAAATCAACTTTACTAAACCTGCGGGCTTGTGTTAAGCAAACAGGCACTTTAAGTGAAAAGACAAGCCACAACTTGAGAAGTCATTTACAGTACAAATAACTGACAAAGGATTAGTAATCACAATATATAGAGAATTCCTATTTAAAAAAAAAAACTAGAAAAATAGAGATTTGAAAAGGCATTTCATGGAAGAGAAACATCAAATAAAAAGATGTTCTGCAGCACTGATGGTCAGGGAAATAGGAGTTAAGACCATAATGAGATTCCATTTCACACCCAGAAGATTTACAGAAGTTGGGTCTGACAGTACCAGGTGTTAAAGAAGATCTGTGTGAACTCACACATGGTTGTGGGTGTGTAAACAGGCACAACTGCTTTAGAACACAATTGTGTCTTACACACTGGAGCATTTGCAGACCTTTGGATCCAGCTACCGACTCCCACCTGTGTGTCCAACGAACTCTTGTGTGTGGTCACCAGGAGGTATGTGCGAGAGGATTCAGAGTAACATTCATAATTAATAACTGGAAAAAATGAAATGCCTGCAGGAGAAGGGATGAATAAACTAGCTATGTTTACCCTAAGGGGTAGAATTCGATAGTGAAAGTGACTGAACTGCACGATAAAAATGAATCTCAGAAAATATTAAGGAAAAAAAGCAAGTTGCAGGAGACTGCATATGGTATACTATTTTTATTGAGCTCAAAAGCAAAACCAAAGAATATATTGTCTAAGCATACATATGCAATGAAAGTATATTATAAAAGAGAAGGAAAAAGAAGTAACAGAATGAGAAACCAAAATCTCGCATGGTGGTTACCCATGGAAGGAGAAAACGGAGGGAACGCATGGGTGGATGCAAGTGAGGAGGAATGTTCTAGTTCTTAGGTGTAGTCTTATGCGCGTTTACTATATATTATATTATGCTTTATAACTAATATATTAACACAGTTTTATATGTATTAAATGTGTTGTACTTAATACCTGTATTGAATATATTGTTAAAAATAAAAGCAGAGCAGAATGATAACCCAGAATCTGGTATGATGATTTTGTACATGAGGTTTGTAAAGAAAGGAAGAACATTTTAGGCGGAGCAGACAGAAAGGCAGGGGGGTGGGAGGATGGTGCACCTGCCGGCAGCTCCCAGATCCCAGGCTTCCGGGAGTGAGCGGATGGCGGAACCGTTCGCTAAGACTCAGTGTGGCTGGACTGAATGCGGACTATTGGATACTTGACTTTGGAATTTAAAAAGAACGTCTGGACTTGGAATTGGGACACTTCATCGTGGAGGTGGAAGTCAGGCCGTAGGTGTGGATGGGATCGCCCATGGGCCACATGAAGAGGAGAGATTGGAGGTGGAACTCAGTACAGGCGTAGCGAGCAGGGAAGGGTAGGGGCCGGTGGGGCAGCGGGCGTGGGTTGAAGGAGGCTGGGAGAGGGACTGCCACGCTGGGCAAAGCAGGGGCTTCCAGGGCATGTCAGCAGAAGCCGGCGCTGCACAGAGGCGTGGGAATGGGCTTGCGGAGGGCCCTTCCCACAGTGAGCCTGGTAGGAGCAGCCTCGGAGTCGTGGGGGCCCTTGGCAGACTTCAGCAAGCTGAAGATTGAATGGGAGGTGTAGACGATTTGTGGGTTCTCTTAAAGAAGACTGGAGGTGGGGAAGGTAGGATTGAGAGTGTTTATTTTAGGACAGAAAAAGGCTTTTATGCCAAGGGTAAAGTGACAGTAGAGAGGGTTGCTGATGGTGCAAAAATCTAAAAAAATTGTTTTAACCCAACTTCCAGAGAGACCGGACTTCATCTGCCAATCAAAACCACCGTGAACCTGGGAGTTGTCCCTGAGCCCTCCTGTCATAGCTCGGGCTGCTGTAACAAACTATTGTGGACTGGGTGGCTTATAAAGAACAGACATTTATTTCTTACAGTTCTGAAGCCTGGGAATCCAAGATCGGGGTACCGGCGAGGTTGGGTTCCGGTGAGGGCGTCTTCCAGGCCGTGGGTGGCCGACTCCTCGTGTTTTCACATGGCGGGAGGGGAGCACGCTAGCTCTGGCCTCTTTGTTGTGAGGGCGCTAATCCCATGCGTGAGGGCTCCACCTCCACGACCTAATTTCCTCCCAAAGTTGCCACCTCCATGTACCATCCTACTGGGGATTGGATTTCAGCATACGAATCGGGGAGGGAGAAGGACACACATTCAGACCCTAACACCTTCCTTCTTCTCAAACTTCACATCCAATTGGTTCTCAAGCCCTGGTGATTTTATCCACTAAATATCTCTGAAGTCCATCTCCTCCACCCCTGCCCTGGTCTAGGTTCTCATCATTTCTCCTCTGGACTCTGCAACACAGTCTTCCAGGTTGGCTTCCTGGCCTAGGGTTGTAAGAGTGGGCTCTCTGGTCCTTTGCCCCCCAGCATCGACCCTCCTGCTGCCCGAATCGCTCTCTCCCCATTACCTAGCCATGTCCAAGCTCCTTAGAGGTGTGCAAACCCTTCCATGTGCTGACCCTGCCTCATAGGCCCCCGGTACCCCAGACTGCTGCTGTTTCCCTTCTTGCTCTGAAGGAAGTATCTGCTCACAGTGTCCCCTCCAGAATGACCCCATCCCAATTCCACCCAGTTCAGGAAAGCTTCTCAACCCCTCTCTCCCCACCCCACCCCAAGGCTAAGTGAAGCCATCCCTCTTCTTGCCTCTATCACATGGTCTGCTATGTATTATACAAGAGAAAGTATATTCTGATTCCACGTGTGTGTTTAAGGAAATGTATGCTAGTATATGCATCAAAAATGTCTAGAAGAGCTGGGCATGGTGGCACGCCAGTGTAGTGTGTAGTCCTAGCTACTCAGGAGGCCAAGGAAGGAGGATCGCTTGAGCCCAGGAGTTTGAGGCCAGCCTGGGCAACATAGCAAGACCCCATCTCTTAAAAAAAGTCTAGGAAGACACACAAGAAATTCTTAAATAGTTACCTCTGGGAAATGGGATTAGGGGACCAGAGATGGGGAAACTCATGGTTTGGGTATTTCTCATTCTTTCTGCACTGTTTCAGAATTTTACAAATATATATTGTTCTTTAAAATAGATTACTTGGCAACAACTCTAGCTTGAAATGGGGGCTAGTTTGAATAATCTCAGTGAATACTTGGGATATAAATCAATTAACCCCTAAACTCAGCCAGTCCCATTTCTTAAAACTTGGAATATCTAATTCCATTTACACTCTCCATTCTTCAACTATAATTTTCAAAGATGTCTTTTGCTTTGTCCTTTGCTTTTAAGTATGAATATAGCCTTTTGGAGACTCACGAAACAAGCAATCTCTGTAATTCTTGCCTAGGAAGAGATCTTGGATAAAATGATTTTGACAACCTTGAGATTATGTATTCTATGAAATAGAAAAAAACAGACACCAAACTCACAAATGCTGTTTACCACAGACAATCTCTTCCTTCCATAATGTAAATACATATGGCAACCTCCTGAGTATGAAGCTCGCAGCAGCTGAGAAAGGAACTTTGAGCTTTTACAATCCTGTTAGTTCTTTTACCCAGAGAAAAGTGACATTTCCTTACAAATTATTTGAAAGAATTTCCATACTTACCTACCTTTAATCATGTGCCATTGTTTACCCTATTTTAGAAAAGAGGTATTTATTTTGTGCATGTTTTCAATAAGAATGTGTAAAATCCAGCTGTCTTGGTGGATAGTGCTAAATATCATTAATTAAAAGTATTTTAATCTGATGCAATAGGTCATTGGGATTTTTAAAAGAAAATTCTGCTGAGATGAGCTCATCAAGAAAATTTGAAGGATTCCAGGGAAAAACATCTTAGTGCCAAAGTGCTTGATTATTTTTTAAATGGTGAAGCTCTTTTCATAAAAGGTAGCAATTAGCTCGAGGACATATTTCATATTTCTTATATAAAGACTGACTTCCGGTCATTGTCAGATTTCTCCTTACGTTGCTTTGGGCAAGTACTAAAGTCCATTGAAAAACCACCAGGAAGACTGAAGTACAGCAAATTCAAGTGACAACTTTGTCATCAGCAGAGCTAAGACTGGTTTCTGGTCTGCAGGGTCCCATTTCTCTCCACTGGACCTTCAAATTAATTAAATCTTAAGTAAAGTTAGGGATTAAATATCGGTCAGTGGATCTATCACTCCCCTCAAAATAAAAACTAATTGGTGAGTTTCCAATGGAAGGAAGTGGGAAACATCTATGTAGGATGTTTAGTCTCTCAGCTTGGCATAGAGATGAGTTTGGGTACGATCCTCTCTTGTAATTAGAAAAACTGTCAATAAACTGAAAATAATTTAGAAACCTAATCATGCTTCACACTCTGTGCATTATTAACTAACAGGACAGATGAGTCAAGAGAAAGACCCTGTGAAATGTCTTCGTTTGTTAAAACTGCCATCAATTGGGAAGAACACAAAAAACCAACCTTTACCTGAAGATTAGGGACAGGGAGGCATGGTACCTATTCTGTTTGATAAGGTACTCAAGGAGGAAGAGGGTAGGCAATAGTTAATGCCGGAACCAAAAATCTAGCAATTCTGCCAAGCATGTAGTAGGAACTTAAATATTTGTTCAATGGGTGAAATAATATTAGAGGACTAGATCCAGAGCAACCAGCTAGTGGTCTCTAGAGCTTTTCGAGGCAAATTTGGAGGTTTGCTGCACCTGCCCCAATACGAGGAAACAAACAACAGCACAGAGGCAAATCTGGCCCATCCATCAGTGGCCTTTCTAAAACCTACAATGCAGTGATCGCTGATATTCATAATGATGACTCAGAAGCACTCCGATATTCCTGCAGTACCTTCTGAATCATCAAAGCCTCATTAAAATTCAGCATCACTTCAGTGTTAAGTACTTCGTGCCATGCAGATTACTGTATTTGAAGGTTGGCCACCAGAGCATGATAAATTGGACCCCTCTCCTTTAACCGGAACATATGAATGGATTGAGCCAAAATTCTTCCTCCCCCATTATGGCAGATGGCAGAGCTGCTTCTGCTGCCATCGCTTGGTGGCAGGAGCCAAGCCTGACACTGTATAAACTACAGAGAGGGGTGCTAAGCGAAGACGATGGTTTTTCAGGGTGAACGAATGACGCTGAGCAAGGGTGGTTACAAAACGGGGGAGCGTGCCCTGACAAGGATGTCAGCACAAGTCCTGGAAGCTGGAGGGGCTGGTGCATGGCAGGGTTGAGTCACTCCATGCCGTTGGCATTGAGGGGGAAGGAAAATGCTAATTTTGGACAGTTTGTATCACCTTAGCAGGAGCATCTGACTTAAGAAAGCAGAGTAATTATTGGGTTTTATCAAGTGAAAAGTGAGGTTTGGCTTTGGATGTCACCTTTACATTTTTGCTTAAAAACTAGGTAGGGTTGGAGGAGATGGGGAAACGTTGAGATTTCTGGATGGTGGGACATGAGCATGAATTTTACAAGGGTTTGATGATATAAGTACCAAACATTTGTGGGCATACATTTTGGGAGAAGAGGGAAGAGAAGGAAGGAGTAATGGGCTCGTGACTGCCTGAGCAGAAGGACTTTGCCCGAGTGTTTTCCAACCTCACATTAGAGGGATAACGCCTGCCTTCTGCAGGGCAAAGGCGGTGGGTGCTCATTCCAGCAGGATGGGTGTTTGTCACCAATCACTGCGATACAAGTACAGCCCATGGCTATTCCTCCCTTCAGGTAAAAATCTGAAAAACTTTTATTATTATATTTTGTAGATTTGTTGGGTACCTGGTGATGAAAGGCAGGCCAAGATTTGCAGCAATAAGAGAAAACCCACCCGCATCTACCTTATAAACTTCTCTTCCGACGAGTTCAAACGATGGTCATGCCATCAGAGGAAACGCTGGCTGGGAGAATGACCTCGACTTTTGCTTTGGCTGCAATCCCCAAGAGGTAAAATATTTGCTGTAATACAGCATTTGTGCATGCATTCCCATGCATTCATTTATATGTTCGTTCTTCAGTGGGCCGGATCCTGTGCGAGGGCTGGGTATACAACGGTAGCAAGAAAGTAAATTCCCTGCCCTGGTGCAGAGTCACATTCTCTGCAGAGTTTGTGGTGAACTGACGTCCTCCAGTGCCTTGCCTTGGTCAACTCTTAACCTCGTCCTCTGCTGTGGATTTAAAAGCAGAGGAAGCATCTCCTGGTCTCCCGTGTATTATTTGGAGGAGCGTTGCATTGCCAATGCATATTTTAGGCTTCGTTCCCCAGATTTCACTGCTACTTCTAAGTGCAGCTGCCAGCAATTAGGAAACTTTGGCCTTTCTTTCACTTTGCCCCTTAGAACCTCCAGTTTTTTGTTAATTTTTTTTGTATACATATTTATATATATTAATATTTCATGTGCAAAGTTACATTCTGAACCCCAGAAATTCCTTAATAGAAATAAATCCTGAAATAACTACATTGCCAAATGAGCTTTTTGCTCCTAGAAGTGAAGCCTCAGTCTCCAAGAGACAGCAAGTGGGACACTCTAGAACCCATTTTTTCAGATTACACAAGCAAGGAAAATTCTGATAAAATGTCTCGGACAAAAAATACATTTAGAATATAAAACAGTTAAAATGTATTCAACTATTGAGAAATGGGTGACAAAATTAATAATACAACTTAATGTTTTAGGAGGAAAAAGACCTTTAGTGTTACAGAAGAGCATGATCCTGTTAGAAAAGCATTTCTGATTTTCACATTTAATTTTCTCTCCCATTCTTCCCGTGTTACAAAGTGGGCGCAGACGAATCCCTTTCTCAATGCGGTCAATTAAGAAGAGCCCTAAATCGGGTTGAGTCCTTTGCTAGCAGTCATAATACCCACAAGGAAATAAATGCTCAGTTCCACGGTATTTGCAAGACACGTGTTTTTTTAGGACAATTAATACTATGAGACATTTTGTTTGGTTTTATCTGGTTATTAAACCAGCCCATGTGAAAGGATCTAGTCTCCAATGTAGGAAGACCGTTGCAAGAAATGAACAATACGACAGACTGACAGAATGTATTTAACCCCCTTTTTTATGCAAACGCACAATCCCGAAAGTTCTGTGCTGCATATTTTGTGCTCAGAATGTCTTATACTCTCAACAAGCTGCAGCTATTAAGAGGTTCATTGCTATTTTTAAAATTTAGATCCACAGGAGTTAGAGAACAACAATCTCAAAACGGAGTTCCTAGAGAATCATCTCCCTCTGCCTCACGGAGATGTTAACCTGAATTTAATAGTAATTGTTCGGTGTGGCATATCCCAGTTTAGTCTCCATCAAGCGAGCTTCGTTTCATTGCTTTGCGCTTCACCTGTCTTGATACCAGTCTGCTGTGTGCTACCATTAAAATCACCGGTACACTGTCCAGCTGCAGTACTGTGTGAATATTAATCTGTTTGTTGCTATGCAAGAATCAGGTAAGGAGTGGGAGTGTGTGTGTGTGTGTGTACACACGCACACCATCCTGTGTCTTACAAGGCAAGTCCGTGATTAGCCGTGAGCAGGGACACGATTCGGGGTTGCTTCATGAATACGGATCCGACAGCAGCTGTCAGGCTTCCCCCCTCCTTATCTAAGCATCACGACCTTTTGGGAACAAAAGTGCCCAGACGTCTCCCCTTGCAGATTAACAAGCTGCGCTTCCGAGGAGTATTTACTGATAAACATCTGCCTTCCAAAGAGAAACCATTTATTTAACAAACCGCTCTTTAGAGATTTATAGCCACAGCTCGCCTTCCTGCTATTGCTCTAAATCATGGCTGCCTTCTTCGTCCTCCTCTGTTTTTCTCTTTTAAAAATTTGGTTTTCAGGCCGGGCACAGTGGCTCATGCTTATAGTCCTAGCACTCTGGGAGGCCAAGGCAGGAGGATCACTCAAGGTCAGGAGTTCGAGACCAGCCTGAGCAAGAGCGAGACCCCGTCTCTACTAAAAAATAGAAAGAAATGATTTGGACAGCTAAAAATATATATAGAAAAAATTAGCCTGGCATGGTGGCGCATGCCTGTAGTCCCAGCTACTCGGGAGGCTGAGGCAGGAGGATCACTTAAGCCCAGGAGTTTGAGGTTGCTGTGAGCTAGGCTGACGCCACGGCACTCTAGCCTGGGCAACAGAGTGAGACTCTGTCTCAAAAAAATAAATAAATAAAATAAAATAAAAATAAAAATTTGCTTTTTGAGCATTGGTACAACTTCCAAGGAGTCAGTAACTGCATACTAACATAAGTGAAAAAAAGAAAAAAGCTCCAACTCACTTCACCTAGTTTTCTTGTTCAGTCATAAAGGATACTTATGATAACTAAAATCTATGGAAGAACTTCGTTTAGCTCATTAAGCCACTCTTGCTGGCTGGGCGCCGTGGCTCATGCCTGTAATCCCAGCACTCTGGGAGGCCCAGGCAGGAGGATCGCTTGAGGCCAGGAGTTCAAGACCAGCCTGGGTAACATAGTGAGACTCCATCTCTAAAATAACACTTGTGTTGGATTTTTAAGGGTATAGATTGCTCAGTAACTCTACTTACGTCATAGAGTGTACGTATTAATATGGTCTCTCAAATTAGGTTGTAGGATACTTAAAAGGGCAAGAACTATCTTTTTTACTTTCTTTGTATGTTTTAGAGACTTTGGAGAGTTTGGAGAGAGTGGACACACAGATGTGCGTTAACTAATAGTCTGACCGGAAGTGCACGTTTGCACGAGGAGACTCCTGAGTCAGGCGTCTTTTTGATCTTTTCAGGAGACAGGTGTGTGTTAGCTGTCGTGTGCAGACAGTGTCCCGTGTCATTTCGTAACTGCCCCCCCCCTCATGCCAGGTGACCGTGGGCAGGTGGCCTCTGCACGGCCTCGTCCCCATCTTGCACTCACCTTATAGGACAGGGCAAGAACTGGAATGCAGCAATTCACAGAAAGCGCTCAGCACAGCGCCTGGCTTCAAAGAAAAATCTTCATTAACTGAAGAACGATAATGAAGGCCCTTGGGAGATGTTTAATTTTTTTCAATTCTTCCCCCAAAGCCACGCTTTACAAAAAAACAAGTGAATACAAAACCACACCAAATCACCTCATTTGATAGGCAATGTGTATAAATCTCATTATGAATGCCAGTGGCACAAGAGAAGTTTAGGGACAGGAGACCTAACTATGGTGAGACTGGAAAATTTCCAGAGGGAGCTGTAAAAGTTGCAGATGGGCCTCGGGGTGGTGTCACCAAGGCCGTGCCGTGAATTAAGAGAAGACGTCTTGTTAGGTTTTTACCAACTATCTCATCATCATCATCATCATCATCATCATCGTAACTGTAGCATTGCATTTTTATGTATTAACCTTCTCTATAAAGGAGGTGTTACTTTAATTTTGGCTTGGTTCGTTCCTGAGCAAAGTCTTAAGTAGGCAACTTACTTTGGTTTTACAACTACAGACATCTTACAAATGGATTACTGTAATCATTAGGAGAATTATACCAGACATGCTGAGTAGTTTAGTGCTGTGGTCCCCAATCCCCGGGCCACAGCGGGAGGTGAGTGGTGGTCAGGCCAGCGAAGCTTCATCTGCATTTACAGCCACTCCCCATCGCTTGAATCACCGACTGAGCTCCCACCCCACCCCGACTGTCCATGGAAAGATTGTCTTCCAGGAAACAGGTCCCTGGTGCCAAAAAGGTTGGGGACCCCTGATTTAGTGGAACCCATCCCACACCTGGAAAAGCACCCCAAATACATTAAATTATATTTGCATTAAGAAAGCCCATTTTAAAACGTTGCCGTCTTCATTATAAAACTTGCTCATTGCAAAAAGCTTGTAAGCTGTATAAAAGTATACAAAGGAAATCAATTCATACTTCTATAAACCACACTTAACCACTATTGTTTTATGATATTTCCTGCCATTGTCTTTCCTTTTCCTTCTTTCTTTCCTTCTGTCCATTCATGTGTAGGTGGGCTGAATAATGGCCCCTGGAGGACATTATGTTAAGTGAAATAAACCAGGCACAGAAAGACAAACACGTGATCTCACTCACGTGTGGAATCCAAAGAAGTTGACCTCATGGAAGTAAAGAGTGGCATGCATGGGGTTGGGGTGGTTAGGGGGATAATACAAAATTGCAGTTAGATAGGAGGAATAATTTCAAGAGCTCTATTGTACAACATGATGACTATAGTTAACCAGACTGTATTCTTGAAAAATGCTATTTTTGTGTTCTCACCACAAAAATAACTATGTGAGATAATGAATGTTAATTCACTAGACTTAGTCATTCCACAATGTATATAGACTTCAAAACATTATATTGCACACGATAGATACAATGTATCTGTCAATTTAAAAAATATATTAAAAAATAAATAAAAGCAAAAATATTTAAAAACTTTAAAAATTACTAAGAAAAGGTATTCATGTCCTAATCCCCAGAACCTATGAATATTACTCTATGTGGCAGAAGATGGGATTAGGCTGGGCGTGGTGGCTCACGCCTGTAATCCTAGCACTCTGGGAGGCCGAGGTGGGAGGATTGCTTGAGCTCAGGAGTTCGAGACCAGCCTGAGCAAGAGCGAGACCCCGTCTCTACTAAAAATAGAAAGAAATTATATGGACAGCTAAAAATATATATAGAAAAAATTAGCCAGGCATGGTGGCGCATGCCTGTAGTCCCAGCTACTTGGGAGGCTGAGGCAGTAGGATCGCTTGAGCCCAGGAGTTTGAGGTTGCTGTGAGCTAGGTTGACGCCACGGCACTCTAGCCTGGGCAACACTGTGAGACTCTGTCGCAAAAAAAAAAAAAAAAAAGATGGGATTAAGTTAAAAATCTTGAATGGGAGATTGTTATGGATTACCTAATGGGATCTAAATGCAGAGTGTCCTTAGAAGGGCAAGGCAGAGGCAGACTTGACACAGGAGGTAATGTCCCACGATGGAGACAAGATGCTGGGCTGCTGGCTTTGAAGATGGAGGAGAAAGCCAGGAGCCAAGGAGCGCAGGTGGCTTCTAGAAGCTGTGAAAAGTAGAGAAACAGGATTTTCCCCGAGAGCCTCCAGAGAGTGCAGCCCTGCTGACGCCTTGATTTCTGACTTGTTTCTCCAGGGCTGTAAGAGAGTACAGATGTTTTAAGCCATCAAGTTCATGGACATTTGTTACACAGCAGTAATAGGAAACCGATACACCATGAAGCTATCAGTTTTTATATCTATCAACCTACATGCCCATATATCATCTTTTTTATAGGACTGATATGCTCCTATATGTGTATATATTCATATATTTCCAGGTATATATTTTTTATTGTGGTAAAGTACACATTAACATGAAATTTACCATTTGAGGCATTTGTAAGTATACAGTTCTGCGACATTAAGGACATCCACCTTGTGGTGTAGCCGTCACCACCGTCCATCTCCAGAAGTCTTTTCGTCTTGCAAAATGAAATTCGGTACCAACTAAACAATAGCTCTCCATTCCTCCCTCCCTCTCGCCCCTGGAAACCACAATTCTACTTCCTGTCTCTGTGAATTTGGCTACCCGAGATACTACATGTAAGTGGAATCTCATGGCATCTATCCTTTTGTGACTGGCTTATTTCAATTAGCATAATGTCCTCAGTGTCCATCCATGTTGTAGCAGGTGTCAGAATTTCCTTCCTTTTTAAGGCTGAATAATACGGGTTGGCATATCCCTCTAGGTATTTTTTTTTCTTCCAGGCATACAGAGGTATTATCAGCCTGAGATGGCTTTTCATGTGAATCTTTCAGTGTAGGTATTCCACACCACAAGGCAATACACATTTGAACTGCAGATGCAGGAAAGAAAAGGTCTACGGTTCGAATTCTCAGAGCAGTATTGATTTTAAAGACAAGTAGACAATTTTGTTTATCCATTCTTCCATTGGCAGACACTTGGATAGCTTCTACCTTTTGGCTATTTTGAATAATGCTGCTATAAACGTGGGTGTACAAGTATCTGTTCGAGTCGCTGTTTTAATTTCTCTTGGGTCCATACCCAGATTCCAAATTGCTGGGTCATAGTGTAGTTCTGTGTTTGGTTTTTTAAGGAATCATCATACCATTTTCCACAGTAGCTGTACCATTTTATATTCTCCCAAGAAGAGCACAAGGGTTCCTTCCAATTTCTCCACATCTGCACCAACATTTATTATTTTTATTTTTTATATTAGCCATCCTAATGGGTGTGGACTGGTATCTTATCATGGTTTATACATGTATTTCTGTGAATATATGTTTTAATAAGCAAGTTACGAATTTGAAACTTTCAGAGATCATAGGAATATAAAATTTAAGGCATTTTATTTGTAAAAAGGGAATTTTGTGTCCTTCAAATTTTATAAATTTTTTTATGGATGCAAAATATTTTACACATTTATGGGGTGCATGGATTTGTTACATGCATAGAATGTGTAACGATCAAGCCAGGGTATTTGGGGTGTCCATCACCTTGAGTATTTCTTATTTCTATGTGTTGGTAACATTTCACATTCTCTCTTCTAGCTACTTCGAACTATGCAATACATTTTTGCTAATGATAGTCACCCTACTCTGCTATCAAATATTGGGGCTTATTTGTTCTATCTCACTGTATGTTTGTACCCACTAACCACCAATCTTTGTTATTCCCCCTTCCCACCCACACACCCTTCCCAGCCTCTGGGCTCTATCATTCTATTCCCTGTCTCCGTGAGATCAAATTTTTTAGCTTCCACGCGTGAGTAAGAACAATAGACGTGTATATTTTTAACTCACTTTTTTTCATTCAATTTTATATCAAAATATGCCTATATAACAATCTATTCTAAATATGTACTATAATTTATGTAACCATTTCTTCTTGTAGAACATTAGGCCATTTCCAATTTTTCGGCATTGCAGGTTACAATAGTGTGAGTATAATTGAACACTGAGCCTTTATTCATATGTCTGAGAATTTCCTAAGAATGAATGACTCAAAGGAGCGTTACATTTGAAACTATTGGTGTGTTCAACCAAATTGCTTTCCAGAAGGGTGTTACAGTCAGCAGACTATGAGAGTGCTGAGCAGGGTATCTTTTAAACATGTTTTCTCAGGTGCAGCGTATCTCCACAATACAGAGGAGAATACTTGTGAACTTGAAGAACCATGGTAGTGGTTTAGTTTTTCTAAAACTAGAAAACTGACGGAAGAGAAAAATAAAGCTAAGGCAGTGTGAACTACTATGGCAGCTCTAGATAGAAACACAATCACTTACCATTTTTTTGTTTCTAATTAATCACTTGACAATTCCTAGGCCTACTAGGTAGGAGACCACCTTTTACACCTCCACCTCCAATGTCTAAGAAACCCCAAACCATATCCAAAGGGCAGTCAGATTTTTCCTAGTTGGGCATTAGATAAAACTAGTCTTATTAGTTCATCACTGACTTAACTCTTGCTGACATACAATGTTGCTGTTTAAGTTTAATCCTTCACAATATGGCAGACGTACTTACCTAGTACAGCCATAAAAGTGACCTTAATGGTCTATATCATGACACAGGCTGAAATGTTTGAGGAAGGACAACTGAACATCTCCATGCTAGGGTCAGCCACCGCCCATGGATACCAAAGTTATAATTGTTACTTTTCAGCTTTTTTTGGAAGCACCAAAAAAAGATGCTTCCAAGAGAACTGAGTTAGGATAGTTCCAACGCATTGTGAACTCAGAAAACCCAATTCATGAAGATAAATAAGACAAATATCCAAGTTAGCCAAATGGGAGAAGAGTGGTTAATAACCACAGAGTCATAGAATGTAGAGGGCTGACTTCTATTTCTTGCGATATGACAACTTGATTAACTGAGAATCCTCCTACCAAAAAACACCTGGAAATGATGGAAAAAATATAATAAACATCCTTTTAAATGTATAACTAAACATGCAAGAAAGTAAGAGAAATTCCTAGAAGCAAAGCCACAAATGAAACAGAAAAGCAAAAGTTCAGACGGCCCTAATGAATTTTGCTGAACTTGATGTTTAGGGGCTCTCACTTTAACAGCCATGTCAGGTAAGGAGATAAGGCCTTGGATGCACAGTACGAAGAGGGGGCAGACGTTCTTATTTAGAGTCAGGACCCTCAAAGGCTTATAACTTCAGTAAAAGGGTAAATTAGTGATAACATCCACCTACTGGAAAGAGAGGTGACAAGAGAGCTTTCTGGTCTCATCTTTTGCTCTAGATCGAATTGTCTTTAAAATCAATACTACTCTGAGAATTCTAATTACATACCTTTTCTCTCCTGTATTTTCAGTTCAAATTTGTCTACCTCTGTGGTCTGGGAATCTCACCTCTGGTCTACCTGATAGAAATGTCTTGAGGGACTCACCTTGAACCCAAGCCTACAGAATTTCCACAGATAGAACTCCACCAAACATAAGCTCACAATCCACAATTACAGGACACACAGGGTAGATGCATATAAAAAACTGTCAAATAGTTTTCCAAAGTGGTTGTACCAATTTATATTCCTGAAAAATTTAATCATAATAACTAATCCTGAGAGGGGAAAAACCAATGCCCAGCAAAAGAAGGAGATCCAGTGATTTGTGACAACATGAATGAACCTTCAGGACATTACTCGAAGTGGGATAAGAGACTGGGTGTGATGGCTCACGCCTGTAATCCTAGCACTCTGGGAGGCCAAGGCTGGCGGATCGCTCGAGGTCAGGAGTTCGAGACCAGCCTGAGCAAGAATGAAACCCTGTCTCTACTAAAAATAGAAAGAAATTATCTGACCAACTAAAAATATATATAGAAAAAATTAGCCGGGCATGGTGGCGCATGCCTGTAGTCCCAGCTACTCGGGAGGCTGAGGCAGGAGGATCGCTTGAGCCCAGGAGTTTGAGGTTGCTGTGAGCTAGGCTGATGCCACGGCACTCACTCTAGCCCAGGCAACAGAGTGAGACTCTGTCTCAAAAAAAAGAGACTGGGATAAGAGACTTATCAGTGAAGTGAAAGAAGTCAGCCATAGGAGGACAAATACTGCATGATCTCACTTAGATGTGTAATCTAAAATAGTCAAGCTCATAGAAGCAGAGAGGAGAATGGAGGTTGTCTGGGGCTGCGGGAGGGGAAATGGGATCTTGCTGTTCACCGTGTGTAAAGTTTCAGTTATGCAGGATGAGTAAGTTCTAGAGGTCTGCTGTACAACATTGTGCTTATTGTTAACAACACTACATTGTACCCTTACAAATTTGTTAAGAGGGTAGATCTCACGGTAAGTGTTCTTACCATAGGAAAAACAAAAGCAAAGCCAATGTCTGTTGACAGGAAAATGGGGGAATGTATTATAGAATATTCATTCATACAGCGGAATACTATTCAGCAATAAAGAGAATGAACTGCTGATACACAATCGACAGTATGAACAAATGTCAAAATCATTCTGTTGAGCAAAAGAACCCAAACATAGAAGAACACGTAGTGTCATGATTCCACTTATATGAAGTTCAAGAATAGACTACAGTATTCCATGGTGATAGAATTAAGAATGGTGCCCATCTATGGAGGATTACTGGAAAAGATCACAAGAGCAATTTCTGGGATAATAGCAATGTTCTCTGTATCTTGGTGGGAACAATAATTCTATGAGGTAAACATTTATCAAACTTCAATGAGATCTCTACATTGCACTGTATGCAAATTTTACCTCAAGGAGAAAAATAGCTTCAATAAATACTGAATTCTACTTAATAGGTTTGCTTTGGCAGTGGTTTTGCTTAGCAATTCTAAAACAACTTTTTATTATGTATGTTTCTCACCATTGGAGAAAGTAGTTACAAACATGAAAAGGAGAACAAAATCATTGCCAGAGCCAGCATTCTTTGGTATCTCTTTTTTTTTAATCTGAATTTTTAAAAAATCCTGGAATTTGGAAACATTTTGGGTAAATGGGAATTCATCGTGAAATAGATTAGAATAGTTACATCTTTTGTTATATGTCGATTCTCACTTGGCATTATTCTAAGACCAAATCTTGGGTGTCTAACAGATTTTGTTTTGCTTTGGAGTTTCCAAAGAATGCCTTTGAGAAATCCTTTCCTACAAAAACAAACAGTGGTTTTTCAAAATATACACAGAGAACAAGAGGAATTTCCTGTCGACACTAGGCATAGTGCTTGGTGAAGCCTGAATTGTCTGGCGTTTCCACTCCTAAGCCTCTTAGCTATATTTCTGTTTTCTGCAAAGTAAGAGCAGATCCCAGGAAAGTCATTTTTCTTCTTTTGTAGAAACTTCTTTATCTGGCAGAAAATGGTAACTCATCAAACCTGCAGCAGAAGGCAACTTTTCAACTCTCAGTCAATTTGATCAACATTAAGCATCCATCACATGAAGGATTGGGAGTGATAACCTTAAAAAATCCTGCTAGGCTACTAGTTATTGATGGTCTGCTCAGCCTGATGGATGAAGGGATGAGGACAAGTCAAAGCACACACCTGGCTGCTGGCCTGCTTCGCCTTGTGCTGGGCAGGACTTGTGGCTAGAAGGCTCTATTGTTGGTTTTACCAAAAACACACTTCCGTCGTCATGATCAGTCAGAATTTGATCCTAGCTGGAGGTCTGCCCTTCCTAGCCTTGCCTTGGGATTTTCAGAAAAGCTCAGAGAACAATTTACAATAAAGCTTAATTACTTTTATCCTGGCTGTTTGCGATCCACTACAATGGGAACTATTTGGGGCATGATGTTGTTGATTTATGCTAAGAAGAAAAAAAAAAATAGGTACGTTAATAGTATGAAGGAGCGTGTAGGAAGGGCTTAATTTATTATAGAGATTAAATTCTTTTCAGGGGCTTTAGAAACACTGATTTATGTTAAAATAATAAATGTGCTAATTACAGTTAAATCATTTCAACTCATTAAGCCAGGATCATAAGACCTCTCATTAGCCATGGAACATTAGTGGTTAAGAACAATTACAGGTGTCCAAGGACTCCAATAGTCAATCAGCCCATGTACGGCTGGGCTAACCTTGAATAGGATCAGAAAGTAAGAGATCTTTCAGGCAGCATCCTTCTCCCGAAATCCCACCCCCACCCCCATAAGTGTTTGATGCCCTTAGGTTTTCTGCCTTAACACCCCCAAAAGAGTTCCCCGGCCTATCATCTTAAGAAGGATCAAGGAAATAGACTGCTTTATTACGGCACTTGCAACGTCCTGTTATGATGACTTATTCAGGCTTCCTTCCCTACTAGACTGTAACTTCTAGTCAATAAATCTTTGTTGGATAAATTAATGTATCATTAACAAAAGCTACAAAGAACTGGTACTATTTTACCTAATTCAAAGTCATTAAAATTCACTAGATTGTAAGCTCCTAGCGGACAAAAGAGTAGGTCTTATCTAAGTTGCATCCCGAGGTATAACACAATGTCTGGCACAAAATGGTCACTTAATGAATAGTGATGAAAAAATGGTGACAATCTCTTAAGTGCAAAGGAGCCAGCTCTGATGGGAGACTTCAGACCTTGGAGGAGAACATCTGGGATCACGTGGTTTCTCACCAGGCGCTCCAGCAGGGAAGCTGGCATGAGTAATCTCCTTTAACTCGGACCCAGCCACAGAAAGCAGCTGCCTGAGAGCAGCGAGTGTCCAAGGAAGGTCGGATTGCACCATATTTGCTGGATTAGCATCTCTCTTTGAGTGGATTACATGAGCTCCAAGGTTCCAGCACTTATTTACTCCGTCATTCACAGAGTGACAAAAGTGAACTGTCATTATCATCTACCAAGGGCTCAGCATTACCAAAGAAGCAAAAAGAACGTTCCAGCATGTGCCAGAGCATGAAATGCGTGTCACAGCTAGCTAGGATGCTTAAGCACACAAATCAATTTCCATCTTTTTTTTTTTTTTTTTGAGACAGAGTCTCGCTCTGTTGCCCGGGCTACAGTGAGTGCCGTGGCGTCAGCCTAGCTCACAGCAACCTCAAACTCCTAGGCTCAAGCGATCCTCCTGCCTCAGCCTCCCGAGTAGCTGGGACTACAGGCATGCGCCACCATGCCCGGCTAATTTTTTCTATATGTATTTTTAGTTGGCCAGATAATTTCTTTCTATTTTTAGTAGAGACGGGGTCTCGCTCTTGCTCAGGCTGGTCTCCAACTCCTTAGCCCAAACGATCTGCCCGCCTCGGCCTCCCAAGTGCTAGGATTACAGACGTGAGCCACCGCGCCTGGCCCAATTTCCATCTTAATTAGTCAGTGTCTGCTATACCCTGAAAACGGAAAGAGCCACATAACCAAAGTTACATAACTAACCCCCAGCTGCAGCCTGTGACTTGAAAATCTGTTTAGTAACTTTGTCCCAACGATCTATCTTTCCTGTCTCAGAAACTTTGAACAAACAGATTCAGGTAAACAATTGACAAGAAAACATTTCAAAACCTCTCCTCCTGCTAGAGGATGTAATTTGGCTGAGGGCTGCATATGTAGTTGAGTTGATTAAAAGAGAGAAGCAGCAGCTCGTCTGGTCCCATGCAAAATCAGCAGGGTCCAGAGGGTGTGATATTTTTCCAGAACAGTCCAGCTGGTTTACGCTGTGGGTTTAGAAAAACAATATTCTTTCATCTTCATCCTAAGTGCAAGGTTTGTCTTGGAGATGGAGGGAAACTTCACGATTCGCTCGCGCTCCCATCTAGCACTGCCACGGAGGATGTAGAACAGAGAGAGGAAGGAGGGAAACCCAAAGCTTGTGGTGTTGGTGACAAGGACACTATGGAGGACAGGGAACCTGGCTTTCCTGTCAACCTTCTTTCTCAGCTTCTTACAACTTTGTGCGCTGCTAGTGGAGACATAGTCTTCCTCGAAGCCTTGTTAAGCAGTAGGTTTGAGTAAGGGGTGACTTAGGAACACGTCTGGAAGATTCCAGGAAGGGGGATGTGTGTGTGTGTGTGTGTGTGTGTGTGTGTACCCTGAGAATAACTGTTAGCTCTAAGGATTTTGCAAGCTCTAACACTTTAATTTCATCAGAGAGAGAAAGGTTTCTCAAGTGACTGTGGGGACACTGTAGAAGGCACAACACGGGGGACAGGCAGGGCACAGGTGTACCTGCCCACTCTTGCACTAGAGAGAGGGAGAAATGTGTGCACCTGGAAGAGAGTGAGTGAGCACGAAGGAAACCATAAAATAACGCAGAGGAATGAATGATGAAGGAGGAGAAACTCAAGAGTGGGGAGAAGAAGAGAGGAGAGGGGAGTGGATACACAGGTGACCCTTGAACGATGTGGTCATTTGAGGCACTGGCACCCCCCACCGTGCAGCTGAAAATCCATGCATAACCTTTGACCCCCCCAAACCTTAACTAATAGCCTGCAGTTGACCAGAAGCCTTAGCAATAACCCACAGCCAATGAACACATGTTTTACATATTATTTGTATTATATACTATATTCTTACAATAAAGTAAGCTAGAGAAAAGAAAATGCTACTAAGGAAATCATAAGGAAGATAAAATACATTTCCTGTTCATTAAGTGGAAGTGGATCCTCATAAAGGTCTCCATCTTCATCATCTTCGCGTTGAGTAGGCTGAGGACGAGAAGGAAGAGGAGGCGTTGGTCTTGCTGTCTCAGGGGTGGCAGAGGTGGAAAAAAAACCTTCACATAAGTGGACCCCACAGTTCAAACCCGTGTTGTTCAAGGCTCAACTGTAGATAGGAAGAGATTTGTTATGAGGAATTGTCTGGGAAGTCCCACAGTCTGCTGTCTGCAAGCCAGAGCTCCTTTGGGAAAGCCAGTGATGTCACTCAGTCTGAGTCCAAAGGCCTGAGAACCGGGGTCACAGAGGGCGGGAGAAGATGGATTTCCTAGGTCCAGTAATCAGTCAGGAACAGAGATTCCTCTTTCCTCCACCTTTTTGTTCTATTCAGGCCCTCGGTGGATTGGCAATGCCCCCCCCCCACATCGGGGAGGGCCCTCTGCTCTACTGAGTCCCACAATTCAAACGCCAAACTCGTTTAGAAACACCCCCCCCACACACCCAGAAATAATGTTTAATCCGAGCATCCTGTGGTGCAGTCAAGTTGACTTGAAGATTCAACCATCACACTCCCCACCTGGATTCAGGTCTCTGCTCCAATGTCACCTCTTGGAGAGACATTACCTGCCAACCCCTAAAAGGGCAATTCAACTCTCCCCTCTCAGTCACAATTTAGCCCCTTAATCTGCTGTCTTCATAACACATATGATATATTATGTGTTCCTTGACTAACTCTCCCCTCTACTAGAGAGTAAGGTCCACGGGGCAAGGACTTAGCTTTGTTAATGGCTGTGTCTTCAACACCTAGTCAATGTCCGGCACATGACTGGTGTTCAGTAAATACTTGTTGGATGGATTTATGAATGAACAACTGCAATGTGTGCATGTTTGCTTCCTCCTTCCTCCGTTGTGTCTGTACATCCTTCCTCCACCTGAAAAGTTCCTAGCACCTGGAGAGTTCCAGAGTGCCTAGAAAGAAAAGCAACTGTCATCTTATCTGCTCCTTTCATCTTCCCATCACTGCGAGAGGCACTTTGAACCGCGTTAGTAGTTACTCTATGACTACTTGAGTGATGATCATGCCAGTTGGCTGCCTTTGTCCATGCAACATGGGCATGAGTAATGGGCATACCATTCTCGGCGCTCCTTCCAGGAAAAAGCCTTTATGAAGAGTGGTGATTCCTAGGCCTCCTTACGATGGTGAGGCATCTGTTAGTCATGCTGTTTATTTTCGTTTCATGTCCAGAGAACTGTTGGATGTGTTTACATTGAATATTTCATAGACAGAAACTCACGTCTCAACATGGAAAGGCGGTGGGCTGATGGCCTTTCCTTCTGCCGTGGTAGAGACTTCCTTATCCCAAATGAAAGATTTATCAGTCCTACCAACCAGAGCCAAGATGCAAAGGGCAGCCTTCTCTCCAGCGCACCCTCAGCTGGCTCTCAGCTCACCGCTAGCTGCCCCTGCACAGCTCGTACACGTCCCAATTTCCATCTGACAGCCTTTCGCTTGTGACTTAGTCACTTCTAATATGGCTGACAGACCTGGAAGTGCCCTTGTTTGTTGAGGGTGTGGTGTCAGGATCGTCAAGCTGCTACTGACTTTAATTAGCACTTCTGCAGGCTGTGAAACTGCATCACCTGAAGTGAGCAACGGCACAAAGTTGCAAGAATCTTGAAAATACGTTCAGTTTTCTAGAAAACACAAAGGGATCCACTATGACCATCCCTTTGAGGGGTTTCTGAAGTTGTTTTATTGGCATAGTGACCCCGATGGTCTACCTTCCCCACCAACCCAAAGTCCTGTGATAATGCGGCATTTTGTGTATATGCTGCGGAATTTAAACACATAATCCAACTTTACGGTGTCCAACCAACCTGGCTTAAAGTTGAGTCCGATCTGCTCAGTTGGTTGTGCCCAGTTCCTCTTGACTAAAAGTGCTTGCTCTCTCAGATGCGTGTTCTCCCCTGCCTAAGATGGTCTATAGGGCAGGGGTGAGGCTTCGGCACATCTTGTGTGGTGGGGAAGAGTTGCGATACTTAGTGGGGCTCTGGTTTTTGGGACTGACGTCTCTAGTCTTCCTGGAGTTTGCACACACTGCTAGCATTTGCAGAGGAAGCCTATAATGTGTAACTTGTAAATTGTTCTCCATACCTAGTTAGAGCCTGGCCTGCTGGGACTATATTCCTTCTTTCTTCTGAAGCCTTGGCTGTGATTCCCTGACTCCCACTGGTCTGGGTCTTGGCAGCCCTGCAGATCCACCTCATTCCTGCTCCTGTGACCTTCTCTGGCCAGCCACCTCCCTGCAGACTGCGTCACTCACTGGGGTCTTGTAAATACCCCACTTGAACCGAGGCAGGCCCTGCTGAGCTCATCCTGTGCGGTCCAAGTGACTCTGGCATGGTGGCATCCCAGGTTGGGACCGGGAAGCTTGTCACTGTGGCTTCCTTCCAGAGTCCCAGAGGAGGACAGGAGGAATAGTTTCCTTTTCCTCTTCTTCCCATGGCCCCTCAGGGTAGGAAGGAGAGCTTTCCTTTATCTTCCCTGGGTCGTTGCATTAGTTTCCTGGGGCTAAACAAGTACCAGGTAGCCTGAACCACAGAAAGGTATTATCTCACAGTTCTGAGGGCTGGAAGTCCAAGATCAAGGTGTGGGCAGGGTTGGTTCCTTCTAAGGGCTGTGAGGTAGGGATCTGTTCCAGGCCTCTGTCCTTGGCTTGTAGATCTTCGTGTCCACATGGAGTTCTCCTGTATGGGCGTCTGTGTCCAAATTTCCCCCTTTTATAAGGACACCTGTCATATTCAATTAGGGCCTAGCCTAATGAGCTCATTTTAACTCGATTACGTCTTTAAGGTCCTATCTCCAAATAAGGTCACATTCTGAGATCCTCGGTGTTAGGACTCCAGCCTATGAATTTTGGGTGGATGGAATTCAGCTCCTAACAGTTATTAATATATTCTGCTTCTGCCGTAGACATCATAGAGTCACCCCCATGCTGCAGCTGTCATGAGTGAATGGGTGGCCTTCTCTTCCTTATGGAGTTGACTCTGTGACCCAAATCATCCAGGCTTGATGGCCAACATGCGGCAGAGGAGAGGTGTTTAGAAAATCCTTTATTAGAGCTGTAGCCTAGTTGCAAGACCATTGCCTTTGAACTTAATCCTACTTGATGAGTCAAAAGCTGAATATTAATTAAGTCTTACTCTTTGAATTTTTCCTGTGACATTCTTAATCTTCCCCCAATCTCCACCCCCTTCCCTCAACTGTGTTTGCCCCTAGGCAGAAGGATGCTCTGGGCCAATTAGGAAGAAAGTCACACAATTAGAAAGACAAAAAAACGGGTACAATGTAAGCTATTCGGGTGATGGGTGCACTAAAAACCAAGACTTCACCACTATACAATATTTGCATGTAACAGAATTCAACTTGTGTCTCCTAAATCTATTAACATTTTTTTTTAAAGGGGAAAAAAAGAAGGCAAAAAATAAAGTGTTATATTACCAACCTTTAAAATCTTACCCCCGGCCGGGCGCAGTGGCTCACGCCTGTCATCCTAGCACTCTGGGAGGCCGAGGCGGGCGGATTGTTTGAGCTCAGGAGTTCGAGACCAGCCTGAGCAAGAGCGAGACCCTGTCTCTACTAAAAATAGAAAGAAATTATATGGACAGCTAAAAATGTATATAGAAAAATTATCCGGGCATGGTGGCACATGCCTGTAGTCCCAGCTACTCGGGAGGCTGAGGCAGGAGGATCGCTTGAGCCCAGGAGTTTGAGGTTGCTGTGAGCTAGGCTGATGCCATGGCACTCACTCTAGCCCTGGCAACAGAGTGAGACTCTGTCTCAAAAAAAAAAAAAAAATCTTAGCCCCATTGCAACAGATGGACAGGTGAAGTCAGTGCCGTTTGGAGAGAAGAAACAGGTCTTTGCTGTCCCATTCCCCAAGCTGGTTTTGGGTCAAGTATTTATTGAAACCCATAGATCTTCATTTTATAATAACATTAATTACAGAGAGAATCTGGTATCCAGACTGGAGATAGACAGGTATGAAATTAAGGGGAGAAAATTGTGATTCAAGGAAGGAATTGATTCAGGAAGCTACAGAAGTAAGGTCAGCATAAGAGAAAATGTTGAAAGCAAATATAGACTGGAGACGAGGTGGTTGGAAATCTTTCCACACTGTTTTCTCTCCTGCCTCCCCCTCCTTTCTTGTTCCTTTCTTCTTCTCTCCCTGCTTCATCTCTCTTTTTAATTTTCCTTTTGCAAAGCTTGCCTTCAGGCCCTGGAACTTCAGGCTGGAACCATTAGTTCTTAGATTAAGTATATATATATATATATATGAGTTGAAAGGGCTTTTATACATTGATGCAGACTTCAAACATTCTCATTGTTTTATGTTTCTGTTTTTATTTTAAAAACAATGTAGCACCATCAAAAGAAAACTTTTACTTATATTTCTATTTTAATACAAGTAATTTCATTTTTTCTATAATATCCTCTTAGTGGGCCCGTGTACGTAAATATTTCTGGGAAATGGTGAGCATCGCGCACAAACCCAATGTATCTTCTGACTCTTTCACCCAACATTCTATCACATTTTCCATGCCACTCCATAACCGACATCACAGTCATTTCTAATATTTGCATAATGTCACAGCACACTAATTTCTCTTAATTATTTTAACCATTTTGTGTGTGTGTGTGTGTGTGTGTGTATGTGGCACAGTTAGTATCCAGTTCTGGAGTTTAACAACAAGTAATTGAACATCTTGGCTCTTTTTTGCTTTTCAATTGGTATTTTGGGGCATATTCCTTGAAGTGGGATTCTAGGGTCAGTGATTGTAAACACTTCCATGGTTTTTTTGTTTTGTTTTGTTTTGTTTTTTAGACAGAGTCTCACTCTGTTGCCCGGGCTAGAGTGAGTGCCGTGGCGTCAGCCTAGCTCACAGCAACCTCAAACTCCTGGACTCAAGCGATCCTCCTGCCTCAGCCTCCTGAGTAGCTGGGACTACAGGCATGCGCCACCATGCCCGGCTAATTTTTTCTATATATATTTTTAGTTGTCCAGATTATTTCTTTCTATTTTTAGTCGAGACGGGGTCTCGCTCTTGCTCAGGCTGGTCTCGAACTCCTGACTTTGAGCAATCCTCTCGCCTCGGCCTCCCAGAGTGCTAGGATTACAGGCGTGAGCCACCGCGCCCGGCCACTTCCATGGTTTTTGATACGTATCCATAACATTTATTCCATGGAAAACGGAGAATTCAGTTTTCTGCTGCACAAAATTGTCTCGCATTGCTGGTTTTAAAATTTGGAATCGACTATTCTGCATTATATTTGTACTATATAAATTTATAATTCCGAGTACAGATACACCAGATTGATCAGTCTCAGAGCTACACAGTCATGACTGAGGGCAGGATTCCTGGTCCCCTTCTGTCCCTGGGACATCCTCCGCCTGCCAGAGCTCTGACAAACGCATCTCACTGCATTCTGTGCGTGAGGTGGAGCATGGGAGGGGAGGTAGTGTCTCCAGTGTACTGATGTCTTTTTCCAGAATATTTCTGGAGGCGGAGAGGAGTAGGAAGTGTTGTCAAGGCCCGAGAAACAGGACCCAGCTGCTTCTCGGAGCTCTCTAAGGAGACAGGAGTTTTCCTTGTGGGTTTGCTGTCTCTTCTCTCTCAGGTGAAGCCACAGTTTAAATATCTCGCTGATGGAGTTCTCGGGAGGAGCAGAGATTTTACTTTCTCGCTGGAGCCTGCTGGCAACTCTCAGATCCTTCCCACAGCTGGCGGGGGCGACAGCAAATGTGTCCAGAGATGGAAGGATTCAGGAGAGAAAGAAGAGGGAAATGGCTCGCCTTTTCCCCTCCTCCCTCCCTCCCTCTCTTTCTTTTTTACCTTTCTCTGTACTTTGTAAAGCACTTTGCAAGACCCAGAACATTTTCCTTCAATGGAAGAGCCAAATGTACGCTGCATGCTTCGGGACAAAATGTACTGCCCCTACAAGGAACAGTGGGGCTGTTCCAGCTTCTAGATCCTTCCCCACAGCTGCATGCTGGGAGCTCCCCTCTCTCTCCTGAGCCTCTGGCCAGTGCAGACAACAGAGTGAGGGGACGCAGGTGCAGCAACTGCTTTCTAATGAGCTGTGGAAGGAGGGTAATTGTGCTCTTCTTGCAGCCGTCGGTGACGGGGCTGGGCTGTGTTGAAGAAGTGACCAGGTTTTACCCCAGAAGGGACTCCAGGTAGGATGGAGATGACAGTATCCCCCGTGTGGACTATAAGCCATGTGGAAACAGGCTTAGAAAAGTGCTCATAGAAAGCTCTCAGTGATGGTTGTCATCGATGCATGTCAGGCGTGGTGTCACATGCTCGTTCATTCTCATGTTCACAATGCTCCAAGGCATCTCACAACGACCCTAGGCACAGGCTGCACTGTCGTCCTGTCTACACCAAGTCCATAGACAGCATCGGAAATGTATGTTGAAAAATATGTATTTGCACTCCTCAAACAAGGAGAACTTATCATTACTTGGAAACTAGAAAAATCTCCTAGACAAAGACAGGGAAGCCTCAGCTGGGAGTCCGGTGCTTTAGAGAGCCTATGTCACACACACATGCGTGCACACACGTGCACTGATCAGAGGACACCTGGGTGCCTGGGTCCTGCGATCTGGTGCTCAGCGCCACCATCGTGAGACCTGTAGTCTCAACATCTGTCCTTGAGACGAACGGCTTGGGCCATAGGGAACTTCTTTGCCCACTGTCTTCTCTTCCATTCTCTTCCCCTAACCAAGCAGTGACAATTAGGGTCCTTGTCTCCAAAAAGGAATGGTGCGAGTGGGGGCCTGGGATGGAGAGAGAGCAGAGTCCAAGGTGAAGAGCAACATTGCAATGGACATGGAGCCACCTGGGTGCCTCACCTGGAGGTCCGGACTGTCCTTCCTTTACTCCCACTAAAATTGGAGCAAGTTGGATCAGCGGCGAACAAGCTCTCCCTCCCTTGAGTGGGCTGTGGGGTCGCCACCGCAGAAATGAGAATGCAGATGGGAGTCAGCAGATGCTTGGGGAAAAACAAGCCCCACAAAGGGAGATAACAAACTGGACTTACACCTGAGGGCACAAAGTTAACAGAGTGATCAGAACAGGGTTGTTACAAAGCAGACTTAAAATTCTCAAAGAAGTAAAGGAGGGTGTCTTATCCATAAAGTAAAAATAGGTGGTTATGAAACAACGTGTGGCTTTGAAAAAAAGACTCTTTGGCTATCTTGGAAACAGAAAATACGACTTTGCAATAGCAACAGATTCTTCCCTGGCAAACCTGGAACACGCAGGAGGAATACTTTTAAAGGTCCAAGGGAAAAAATGTGACTCTACAATTCTGTATCTAGCCAATGATCACTTAAGGGTGGGGGAGAAATAAAGACATTTTAAGTCACATGAGTCATATGAGAAGGTTCTCACTCCATAGACTCTACCTGAAAAATGACCAGAGGATTTATCCTGGTTAGAAGATAAAAGAATCCATCAGCAAGACATGTTATATAAGGTGTAATAGTGAGAAAAAGTCAGTAATATATATATATATTTTAAAAACACTTTCATTACAAATATGGACCTAAATTTGCAGATAATATCAATGTTGGGTGTAAAGACAAAGGAAGTGGGTATCAGGAAGTCTATATATGAGAGAAGTAATAAGTGTGTTAGGGTTCCTGACTTGCACTAAGGGAGACTATATCAGGTTGAACCATATGGAATTACCATTTTTTTAATTAAAAAAATGGCCTAATGTTGGCAATTTCACGTGGCTCAGCCAAATAGATACCAATTGAGTCCACAAAAATATCCATGAAAAGAAGAGAAATAGAATACATAACTTTCAAATCAAGGGAGGGGAAAATGGGTCGTATTTCATAGATGAAGAGGCAAAGATGTTTAATAAGTTGCTTTGGATTGAAACCCTGGCCTAGTCCTGACTCCCAGGATGCCAAGATTACTTTAAAATAGAAAGAAAGCACAAAACCACTAAGCAACCACGAAACAAATAACTAAGGAGTAGAACAAATAGCCCACCACTATCTCTTCCCTCTGTCTCCTCAGTCTCTCCCTCTTGCTGGGGGTTACTGCACTGGCACCAGGAAGCCCACCCTAGTGGCTCACACTGGACACTGGAAATTCCCCCGTTGGCATACAGAAAAGTATGAACTATGTAGATTGGGTAAAGTTTAAATCCTGCGGGGTAAGCTGGTCACACACTCTGACCTCTAGGGGCCTAAAGTCTCTCTACTCTGCTCTGCAGGAAGCCTGCCTTACTCCATTTGAGCTGCTGTAACAAAAATGCCTTGGACTGGGTAATTTACCAACAACAGAAGTTTGTTGCTCATGGCTCTGGAGGCTGGGAAGTCCAAGATCATGGCGCCAGCAGATTATCTGCTTCATAGATGTTGACTTATTTCTCAAATGGTGGAAGGGGCCAGGGAGCTTCCTAGTCACCTCCCAAAGGTCCTTCCTCTTAATACCATCACCTTGAGGTTCAGTATTTCAACATATGCATTGGGGGGTGGGGTGCACATATATTCCGACCATAGCAGAGCAGAAGCTCACATTTGTGCTAGGGATAAAATGGAGTCTGGGGCATCATCCCCAAGCCCCAGTCAAAGGGGCAGAACTTCTTGTGGGGAGAGTCAAAGGGCTGGGGGTCCCTAGGTCCTGGTGGTCTTGGGTGGCTCCATCTCACAGTTGGTGCTCTGAACAGGTAGGGACAGGCTCTTGTTTGTGGGGAGAAGGCCCTCCTTCCCCAATACCCCATCCCAATCAAGAAGGCCAAATGGAGGTCAGGGCGGGGCCTAGGGGCACTGCTGAGGGGGCTTCTGCTCCACACCCAAGCTTACCCCAGGTGTGTTAGGTGGAGATTTCCAGAGCAACAGAATCAATAGGGTGTGTGTGTGTGTGTGTGTGTGTGTGTGTGTGTTTGGAGATGGGTAGACCTGGCTTTGAACACCAGCTCTATCATTTATTTATCGTATGACTTTGACTCTCTCAAAGAATCAGTTTTGCAAAAATAAATTGTGAGGTTTTAGGAGATACATTGACAGTGCCTGGCACATAGTAGGCAATCCACTAGCATTGGTTTCTTCCATGTATCTGTCAGGCAGCGAGGGAGGTTTTCAGGGGCCCAGTAGTGGGTACATAAAAATTATTTGGCTGTATCAAAGGAAAGGATAACAACATATGGAATTAACTCAGGTGATGTGAATACTGGTATTTTGAAATGGATAAAATTGCTTGGATACTTTCCTTCTGATGGTTCATCCCAATTTCCATGGAAAACATGTAACCCTAGTATGCGTATGTTAGACAATGGAAAGATTTCGAATGCAGAGTCCCAGGTTTATGGGTGAGCTCTACCTGTAACTGGCAGTGTGGCTTCGGGTAGGTCATTTCACCTTTTGGGTACACCTATAAAGAGGGTTGGGTCACTATCTTTAATTTCCTCTCCAGCTGTAATCTTCCATGATTATACGTGCCAGTGTTTATGTTAGCCTAAGCTTGTCCAACTAAGCCTGCCATTTTATAGTTGACATCAAGTTGTACTATAACATGATGTGTCTCAATGTCTAGTTTACAGCTAGAACAATAATCATTCCTGACAGCAGATGTCTGGTTTGTAATGAATCTGTCCTCTTAGCGTTCTTTCTGTGTTCCCCTTCCCCCCCTACCTATTTATACAACCGAGTCTAAATTCTATTGACATGAGTTATGTATTCTGAATTCTTTGGAAATTTCAGCTTATTTTGGAAATTCTGGTTCTATAACTTTTTTTTTTTTTTTTTTGGATTTTATAGAACAATCTTTCCCCTCCCCCAAAGAAATCCTTTCAGTTCTTTTATTTTGAATTCAAATCCTAAATTCAACATTATGAGAAAGAGAATATTTTTTCCCCATGGGGCATACCATGCATCTAATCTTGTTTTGTAGAAGTTTAACATTCATGGGAACTTCTGGCCCCTTTTCTGAAGAAGCCCAGGACTCAGCTCTGCCACCCTCAGGATTTGGGCAGGTGCCATCTGGAACTTCCGGGTTGGGCCAGTCTAAGAAATGGCTGTGCCCATGGTTTGAAGGGGTCATCGTCCCTCGTGTGCTTTGCTTCAAAGACGTAATCCCCAACCCACAGAATGATGAGTGTGGGCAGTCACATCTGCAGGGAGATGAGGCAGATACTCACAGTTGGATTCCCTTCTTCTTCCCCAAATTCCATCCTCTCTAAAAAATAGTGAACTAGGATTCAGAACACTTGACTTCCCATTTGTACCCTGACACTAACTAACTGTGTGGCCTTGAACATGTCATTCAACTCCTCTGTGCGTTAGTTTCATCATATGCAAATGAGAGCAGTGGACTAAATTGGGAACGGCAAACACAAGACACACGCACATTACCAGCTGCCCCACGCGTGCAAGGCGCAGACATCACTAATCAATTATATCACTCCCAGCACTTGAGAAAGCCATTACTAATCGATTGGGGTCAGCACATAAAATGGCAACTATCTGTCATCCTGGCATGAAATGATCTCTAAGTTTAAGTAAAAAAGTTTCATGCAGTCCTCTCAACAATCCCACGAGGAGGTATTTTTATGACCTCCATTTTTCAGAATGAGGAAACCAAGAGCCAGTGAGGTTAAGAAAATTGCCCAAAGTCACACAAGTAGTTAGTAGCAAAGTCAGGCTCCAGGAAGGGATGGATTCCGAGGGGAGTAGGATCAAGGTCACAGCAGGTAGACATCTGACTTGGAGGATGAGAATGGTTTTAATAGGCTAGAAAAGCAGCAGGCTTTCCAGGCCGAGGGAACGGCCCGACATTGGGCAGTCCTGGGAGGGCATGGTGTGCAGTGGGCCTTGAAGGACGCTGTCAGGGCTGCGTGCAAGCTCGTGCTCTGTTTGCAAATACTCCCCAGCAGAGGCTCAGAAATGTCGATTCCATACGTGGTTGTTGGATGAACTCTAAGGAGCATGTAGCAGATGATGAGGTTGGAGGGTGAATCCGGAGACAGACTTGGCGGGACTCAGAATGCTATGCTTATGGGCATCCACTCGGGACTCCAGCTCCTGCGGGATCCTGACAAGACCTGTGACGTGGCTGACCTGAGGTCAGGATGGTGGTTCAGGCATTCACGTGATTGATGGATCAGAGAGGCAAGAGCCTGGGTGAGGACAGACGGGGCAGGAGGCTGGCAGAGTTGTGTGGGGCAGAGGAGACCAGGAGACCTGGAACAAGGACAGCATCTGCAGGACCAAGGGAGGGATGTGGGTGTGTGAGCCAGTGGGTGTGGCGAGCAAGCTGAGGAGGATGACGCCACGGTTTGTAGTCTGGGTGACGGGGACGATGGGGCATGCACACACAAGGACGAATTCATGCACGCACACACATGCACACACAAGGACAAATTCATGCACGCACACACATGCACACATGCACACACAAGGACAAATTCATGCATGCACACATGCACACACAAGGACGAATTCATGCATGCACACACGTGCACACATGCACACACAAGGATGAATTCATGCACACACACATGCACACACATGGAAAAATTCATGCATGCACACATGTGCACACACAAGGATGAATTCACCCATGCACACACGTGCACACACATGTACACACAAGGATGAATTCATGCATGCACACACATGCACACACATGTACACACAAGGATGAATTCATGCATGCACACACACATACATTTGCTTCATTGTCCTAGGCTGACATGCTTCTGAAAATCATTTAGTGGCCAAGTGCAATATGCTTAAAGGCATTGAGATTGGATTCCATGGTACAGTGGCTCATCAGATTTACAAAATAGAAAGCAGAGCTGGCTAAATGTAATCTTCCAGAAGCTAAGTCACTTAAGCAGACACCACGTGAGGGCAGCTGTACCCGTACAGAAGCACAGCTGGGCGTTAACGTGAACCAGGCGCTCCCTTCTGGAGTGAGGACCGTTGCCTCTGACTTCTGAGCTGTTGAACTTGGCATTGAGCTTCCCCAGGATCAGGAATTGTGCCCTGAGATACGGAATTGTGTGTGCAGATAGGAATATTTCTACAGTCAAGGCTAGGAAGCAGAGATAAAAGGAATGGGATGAACTGTCACAATTGTCAGGGTCAGGGGTGGAGAAAACCTATTAGCTCAGCTGCTGCTCCAGGTCCAACACCATGCCTGCCACCACATCTGAGAGCTTGTCATGCTTAAGAGCCACCACCAGGGCCTGGGAACGAGGTCCCCACGGGGACTGATGTCCTTCTGAAACACATCCTGCTGGGACTGTCAGATGGGTACAAAGCGGGGATCAAGTCCTGGCCCCTTCATTTCCTAGCTGTGACTGGCGAATCACTTGAGCGCTGCAGATCTCTTGGCCTGTGACACGGGGATATTAAGGCCCATTCCTCCTCGGCTGTTGCGAGGAGTAAATGAGGTCGTGCGATTGGCCCCGTGCCTGGCGCATAGTTAGTGCTCAATAAACGTCAGCTGTGGTCCTCTTAGTATTAGACTCACTCAGTTTGCCTGCGTCTACGTAGATTACAAGCTGTAGATGTCGGACAGTTTGCAGATAGAACTGTTATCCATCAGGTTTTGGGTTATTCATAACAGATTCTGGCAGGAATCTTAGAGGTCATTTACTGTGACCTCCAGAAAGAATCCAAGATACAATGCGTGTGTGTCCATTCGTATTTCTTCTTCTCCAGAGCAAAGCCTCTGCATCGGGTGGACACGGGACACAGGCGGAAACAAAACAGTGAAGCTGCAAGTCCCCATGAGGCGGCAGGTGGACGGGTTTCAGATGAGCTGCTCATGCCAAGGTGGGTGTGGGGGGGTGGGCACAGGAGGCTGGGGGGGCATGGGGGGCACTTTCTAGGAGCATTTGGGCTGAGTGGAGGTCATGACCCACAGGATCCAGGGGAGGGGAGGGAGAGGGAGATGGAGAGGGAGACAGGGGGGAGGGGGAGGTGGGAAGGGAGACAGGAGAGTTGTCGGGAAGAGAAAGGAAGAGGGGAGGAGAGAGGGAGAGAGAAAGGAGGTGGAGAAGAGAGAAGGTGCAGAGAGAGGGGGAGAGACTTTGCACTCTCACGGCAGAGGAAGAAACTGCAGTCCCAGCATTGAAGATAAGCTGCACCTTCTTCAATTCTAGGACTTTGACAAAACTGCATGGCAGCAGATAAGAGCAGATGTGGAGCCAAGGAGATGCTGTTGATGAAAATTCCAGATTTAGCATGAAGACTTTCACCTGTTAAGTTAGGCCGTGTTTGCTGGGCTTTCCCGGCTCCCAGCTGTTGCTCATGTATCTGTTGTGACAGGTTCAGGTCCTTCCCTGCTGGTAGGCAGCGGGAGGTCAACCTGCTGGTGTGCGACCTCTGCTCAGCAGGTCCCCAGAGCTGGCAGGGACACAGAGCAACAGCTCCGCCCCCTCTCCGCCAGCTGGAATTGGCCAGGGGCTGAGTTCCTGGCCGGCTACCAGCTTCCTTCCCGTTTCCCCGCTGGGATGGAGGTCCGGCCCCTGACCCCAGCCTAGTGGGCTCGGTCCCTGACCTCCTTGGCCAGTTTTTTTTTGCCACCCCCTGCTTCACGGGGACTGAGCCCTGCTCCCAGCTTTGACAGAGCTTTCTGGCTTCCGCGCCCTGTGACGCCGAGACCCCTGCTGCTGCCACCCGGCCTCTTCCCAGATCTTGGTGTTGGCGGTGGCCCCAAGCACGACTGCAGATTAGCAACAGCCCTTGGATTCCGTGGTGGCAGCTGCCCGCCCTGCTGGATGGTGCGTCCCTGTGTTCAGGTTAGTGTCCCCCGCCCGTACTGACAGATCCCTGTCTGCTGTTCTGCACGACACGCAGGGTGATGAGCATGCCCCACGGTGTATACAGCAGCCCAGACACAGAAAAGTGGCGAGGCCTCTCTCCGAACCAGTGACATGATTTGTGGGGTCCCTAGTTCAAAAAGTACCAAGAGTTTCAAGACGGAGCGAGCAGACGACGGAGCCCAGCACGGGGCCTTCCTCAGTCCGCACGTCCAGGAAGCCAGCCCTGGCCTCACACAAGGAGCGGGGACACAGCAGAGCCCAGGGGAACATTCAGAACTGGGTACATGGTCCCGAAGGAGAAGAGGGCCTGGGTCGGTGCTGAGCAGTGAGAAGGTTTAATCCAAAACCACGTCGTGGTCATGTGTCATTTGCAGTTGTGTGTTGCATGTGTGCGCAAACACTTAAGTGACTTTACTAAGCTGTATACTGCTCTTTTTATAGAGTGGTCCCTGGCCTTAGTCAGTAGCTTTTGTTGTTGTCACCGTCAGGCCCTGCATTGAAGAACCCCGGTAAAACGGATGTTGCAGTTGAGCAAAACCAGCCCCATCAACTCCCACTGGAGATGAACAGCTTAGGCTTCTCGGGTGGGCTGTGGTCGACCCTGTGCCTCTTTCTGGGCTCATCTGTGACACAGCCCCTGCCTGGCCTGAGGGGTCTGGACTTTTCTAGGACCCACAGGCCAAACCACTCTGAATCCAGCGGTTTTATATTCCAACCTCCTTCCTCAATGGGGACCCCCTTTGGGACCAGGACTAAGTCTCAGTCCCGTTGGGAGCCCTGGCAATGCCTGCTACAGAGCCTTTCCCTGATGAGCAGAGTATTTGCTGATTGCACCCATATGACTCCTCTGCCCTTTATTTCCTGCAAGAGCCAAGTGGATTAATCCAAAGCACACACAAGGATTTATTCCAAAAATCCTTCAAACGACACCCTGAAGATTACGAGTGACCTGGCCAAATTCCTGAGGTGTTCACGGCTGCCCACCTGGCCAGAATTCTCTGTGTTATTCAAGAAGAAAAGTGGCCAGGCTGGGCAACATAGACCCTATCTCAAAGAAAAAACTAACCAACCAACCAAAAAATAAATAAATAAAAATAACAAGCAAAAGGTGGCTGCTTCCTAAGCCTGCCTGTCTGCAGCAGAAACTTGGCTGGGACTCTGGTTCCACGTCTATGAATGGAGATGGTGTCCCCCTCCAACACTGCTGTCGGGACAAAGTGCCACGCCAAACACGACGGCACTTTGGAACCCAACACAGACAGTGGTGCTGTTAGAACCTCCCTCCTTCCCTCTCTCTAGCTCTTCCTTCCAGTCCAGCCCGGCTTCCTTATGATTCCTTGGGGCTCTTCTCCAGACCTTTCTCTTCTTGCCAAGTCATTTACATTAAGGAGTGTATCCATTTGCTGGGGCTACCATGGCAACAAACCACAGATTAGGGGGCTTAAAAACCAGAAATTTATTTTCTTACAGATCTGGAGGCTGCAAGTCCAAGATCAAGGTGCCAGCAGGATTCGTTTCCTTTGAGGTCCTTCTCTTGGGTTCGTAGATGGTCATCTTCTTCCTGCGTCTTCACACAATCCTCCCTCTCTGTGTGTCTGCGTCCTAATCTCTTCTTATAAAGACACCAGTCAGGTTGGATTAGGACCTGCCCTAAGGCCTCGTTTTAACTTCATTCCTCTTAAAGACCCTATCTCCAAGCACGGTCACAATCTGAGGTCTTGGGGGTTAGGACTCCAACATAGGAATTTTGGGGGACATAGTTCAGCCCCTCACAAGGAGCTAAGGCTAAATAATCCCCTCCTAAAATTCTTTGCCTGGGTAAAGAGGAATGTGAAGGAAAGAAAACTCTAAAGCAAAGGATGTCTAAAGAAGGATTTAGCATCTCAAGACCAGTTGGATGTGGGGGATATTTTTGGCTGGGGACCTTCTTGGCACCCCTCAGATACCAACATATAGTCAGCCACCTGCTCTGCCCACGAGCACGGCTGGCGCTGGGTAGACAGACCGTATTTCCATTTTCTCTCTGGATTCCAAACCAATAAGCCCGTCTCACCTTCCTGCCTCCAAGGAACACCAGTATTTTTTAAATAGTTCCTTGTGTGGCAGCTGTTTCAGCTCTGCCTGGAGAATTTAGCCGTCAGCCTGGCCAACTGTTGAATACTACAGGGAGAGGCATTATTTGGCTCCAAGGAAGGAAGAGCTCCAACATGCCATACCAGGGCACAGCCCCCAAACGGCTGCCACTACCCAGAGCCACAAAGCCAATCTCTGCTCAGAGTCGTAGAGAGATAAATGACTTGCTGGGTTTTTGTGGGGGAAGAAAGAGAGAAATGGGCTTTTTAGCTTTCTGCAAAAAGAACAGGACTCCTGCCTTGAGCAATTCAGACTCATTGCTAGAATATGGAATCCGTTGTTGGCAGAAAACAAAGAGATGAGCCCAGCAGGTGGCAGCTGCTTGCGAGGGAAGGTGTCAGGAACTCCACCTGTCCCCTGAAGAGACTGGACTTCTTCAAATGATATTCATGACTCATCCTTCTTTGCCTGGAAGGACAGAAACCTTTCATTATTCCCTTGTAGAAAATAGGTGTGTGTGTGTGTGTGTGTGTGCAGATATTTTAACAACATAAGCATTTGAATTCAGAGACTGCTGGAGCTTTTAGGGAAAAAATACAAATGCCAAACAATTTTATCTTGCTAATCAGAGAGGAATGCCCTTTCATATCTGTATACACGTGCATGCATCTGATTTTGTGCATTAAGAACACAGATGAAATATTTCGCTCCATCCTCTGTCCTTGTTCACAGAAAATGAGGCTCACCGCACACCCAGGCCACCATAAGAAGGATTGCTTTCCGAGTTTTCATATGGCTGGCGAGCTATAATCCAAAGGCTGTTGTTTGTTTCCATTTACAGCACACCAGCAGCCTGCTAGGTGATGGCCCAGAATCCATAACTAGCTGCAGCCTGGCCAGACAAGACCTGGGGAAGCTTCTCCATCAGACTGCGGCGGCAATCAGGTCTGTATGGGTGGAATTTAACTGTAGTAGAAATTACTTTAATCCCTGTGTTTAACTTAGCATGTTAATTACTTGTGTATACATTTTGGCACCTGTCACTTTTCAGTATATCAGACCAATGGTTTTGTGCCCATAATAAAAAAGGAAAAACCTGTTGGATGTTACACGTTGGTATCTTTAATTTCAATAGCAGGTCAGCTAGTTTCCTGGTATACAGTTCATTGAAAGCAAACTTGGTGGATTCTTTCCATTTAATTTATACACAGTAAATAAAAACTTTAATGTTGACTTTACGTAATACTACAAGTATAATGCATTTTCTTTTTTACTGTTTATGTACAGTTTACAAAATAAAGTATCTTGTAACCAAAAAAAAAAAACGCAGCTTCAGGCAGTCAGGAGATGAGGGAGGTAGATGTTTCCCTAGGACATGATTTTTAGTCATTTGCCAGAAAGACTTTCATTGCTGTGTAAGGCTGCCAGCTGTCTGGAAAAAAGGAACTAGATAAAAGGGGCATTCTTGGGAATAAAGCGCATCACCCCCATCAGCAACAAGGAATAGGAAATAAGAACAGATGTAGCAAAGATCCTAAGGGGAAAGTGAGATTCTGTTGCCCAAAAGAAAGCAAGAAGGCAAAGGTCTTGCAGAACTTGATTGAAACAGGAGGTGAGTGGTGACAAGGGGACTGAGAAAGCAGATCTAAGGGACATGTGTCTGGATAGGCTGTCATACCGTGGCAACAAGTAACCCCAATGGTTTAGCACCTTCAAGCAATGCAGGTTCATTTCTTATGCATGCTAATGGACCCTCACAGGTCAGGTGGGAGCTGTTTCTTAGAATCATCCAGAAACTAGGTTGAAGGAGGCTCTGTCTTGACACCAAGGCAAGGGGACAAGAATATACCTTAATTTATATTGAACACTGGGTCTTAAAGCATCCACCTAAAATGGCCATATATAATTGTTGCATTTCATTGCCAAAGCAAGACACCTGACCACATCTAACTTTCAATGGATGGGGAAGTGAAATCCAAACATGCTTGGAAAGAGAGCCACAATTTTTGGCGAGCAGCACTGATAGTCATTAGTGCTCCAGCAAACATCACAGCTGAGAAGAGGATGGGAGGGAGGCCCTGGGTGGGAGTGGTGACAGTGGTCACATACATCGAAGGAGGCTGAGGTGGGCTTTGGACAGGAATGTAAATGTGGCAGTGCAGTTATGTCACCAAGCTCCTACTTCTAAACATCTTGAGTTGTTGCATCATCATGAGAATTCACACACACAAACACATGCAAGCCATTGATTCTCATTGGTTAAGTAATATCTCTTTAAATATTACTTTTGCCCCATTCTCTCTCTCCTGCCATCTCGACAGTTCTAACACAGTTACAACGATGTTAGAACTTTCCACAGTGTCTTGTTTGTCTCTTATTTTCTAGATTTACTATCTTTTTGTCTATTTAATCTTAGATATATTTTTTCTTCCCTAGCTTCTAGTTTGCTAATTCTCTCTTCAGCTATGTCTAATCTGATGTTAAACCCATCCAATATGTTCTTCATTTCACTCATATTTTTCCATACTAGAGTTTCCATTTGGTTCACCTTTTACAGGTTGTAAGCATAATTTCCAGTTATTCATCAAAATTTTTAACCTTGTCTTTTATATTCTTAAACATATTAATCGTGGTTGTTTTAAAGTTTGTGTCTACTTTATCATCTGAACTCCTCATGAGTCTGTTGCTGTTGTCTATTTCTCTCTGTTTTTAGTCATGTCTTATCTTCCTACATGCCTGGTTATGTTTTAGTAAATGCCAGATATGAGATATATATAAAGAAGTGAGATAATCCAAGGCTTTTAATGCTATTATATTCTTCCAGAAAGGATGCACTTTTGCATCTGGCAGGCATCTAGGCGAGAAACACGAGCAATTCCAGATCACATTAATTCAGCCAAGGATCTAGATTATTTGAAGCTGAGCTTCAGACCGTGTGAGGGCTGGTCATTCGCTCCACAACTATTCCCAGGTAACTGATAGCATAGGTTGTTTGCCTGGGCCCCTCCTCCTTAACAATCTCTGAAACCCTCAGTCCCTTGATTTGTGGGGAACTCTATTTCTATTCATCGCTTCCATCTCTCAGCTTCCACTTTCAGAATATGGAACTGCCTCTGGGGAAAAGTGGTCTCAAATACCAGGCTCACGTCTGGGCCTCTGTTCTGTCTTAGACTTACAATTCCTCACTGATTGAGTAGCTCTCTGATGCCTCCAAACAAATACAGTTACATCTCACCAGGCTTCCTAGTTGTCAGTGTGAGAATCATTTCCTGAAGAAAAACTCCAGGAAGCAACATTTAGAGTTGAAACCTCAATGAGAAAGATCTAGAATTATCAAACTCTGGGGAAGCATGTCCAAGGCAAGGGAAACATCAAGAAAAATATTTTGGAGTGAGTAAAAATTTGGTTGCGTTCAAGGATTAGAAAGGCCATTGCAGGTGGAGATTCGTGAGCAAGGAGAATGACACGACAGGAGGTCAGCAGGGAGCTGGGGCCAGGTCACGGGGGCAGTGGAGGCCTGGGAAGGAGTGTAGATTCTTTTAAAAAGAGTATTTGAAGAGAAATGGACTCAGCGCTCAATGTGTGTGATGGAATTGGTCCCCACCTTCAGGGCACTTTCATGGTTGAGGGGCTCGTGCGTTGTGTTCAGTTTCTGGGAGCTTGAAATAAGTGATATGGAGACTCTACTTGTAGACCTGAAGACCTCAGCCAAGATTCCTAAGTTTTGGGTTTGTCGTAAACGAGGCGGCTGACCGACATCAGAGCACGTGGTGAGCAGGTTCAGCAAACAGGAATGAACTCAGACCCTTCCTGTGCACAGTGGCTCCCGGGACTCTAGGAAGATGCCACTTGGAGCACTCCCTCGCTCTCCTTTGTCCCTCTTCTCCTTCCTCGTCTTTTCTCTCTGTTGCCTGTTGAGCTCATGCCACCCAGTGTGCCAGCCAAAGTCCCCACTGTGTCCAGACTTTGCAGGAAGTCCAAGCCAAGTCTCCCATCCCCTGAGGACAATGACTCGTCTACAGCTGGATCTCTGCATGGGGGAGTAATAAGTACCTGTTGGACGAAGGCATGGCTGAGCGTCGGAGCGTTGTAACTCACACACCGGTCTACCACACCTGACTCTCTCTGGAGAGAATCTGCTTACCCAGATGAATTTATAATCCCTTTATGATGGACAGGAGCTAATTTTGAGCAGGATTTCAAATTCTGTTTCTTTTCCCAAGAAATCTTCCAGGGAATAGAACACCCGTTCTCAGTGCTCAAACCTCGCATGTTATTGCCATTCCTCGCCCACCGTTTGGAAGCGGCTCACCACTTCACAAAGCCGGGAAACAGAGGTTACCGCTTCCAAGGAGAGGGTTTGGTGTGGGAAGGAAGGAACCAAAACATTCACAACTGGAAACCATGTCTCCATGAATGCACGGGGCTCACACAGCGGGTTCAGTGTGTACGAACTTGAAATCCACGATCTAAAAGCCCTACTTGTAGATTGAAGACCTCATCCCAGACTCCTAAGTTTCAGGAATTCCTGGTTTCCCATAAACCAGGCAGCGGACCTACATCAGAGCATATCGATGTCTAAAGCGACAGAAGACACCCCTGGCAGGCCACCGTCCTGAGGGTCCCTGGAGCTTACCAGGTGGGCTCCGCTGGGCCAATCCCCTTCCTCATGCTCGAGGGTCTTCATTTCATGCATTTGCAGTGACTGGTCTGAACACGAGCGTAAGTACTGCAGGATTATGCCACCAAGAGGCATCTCTGAAAGAAACGGGGAAAAAAAGGAAGAAAAATATCTTTACATTACAATTTTGTCAAATGGCATTTTCTAATACTGTGTCTTTCCAGCGTGTCCCATCTGCAGTGGAGATTTTCTGGGCTTATAAATACGTCTTCTGCAGAAAGTGCAATCCACTGTGTCCACGGAAGTATGGCATGCCTCGTCCTGCTCAGCTGTGGGTGTCTCGCCTCCCCTCTGTGCTGGCTTGTGAACCACACACGTGGCCTTGTATGCGACCCACCATCCTTTCTTGAAATACCAACCCATTCTCACCCCAGAGCCCTTTCTTTGCAGAAGCAGCATCTGTTTGGTTGTTTGCTGCGACCCGTTTGAGGAGCCGAGCGGTTTCCTGACCATGTCATTGCACACGAACCAAAAAGGTGTCTCAACGCCGGGCTGTTTGACCAGGGAACCGGGCAGCAGGAATATTCAAGAACAGACAGCTCTGGGCTCCGGAGACGGCGCTGTAGCTCCAACTCGGGCAGTTAGGATCACAGGTGGCGGCAGAACACAGGGCCCTCCTGGGAGCTCTCTTAAATCTGATTCTAGAATAAATACAGTCATTGCACAGGAAGTGCCAGCAAACAAGCATCTTGGGTTCACGAGGACGAGGTTCTGTTTGCGGCCCGGCCTGATCCCAGGCATGTGACACGTCCAGTTTTGGGGGTTCTTTGAGTTAGCGTCTCGTGGGAAAGAAACAACAAACAGGTAAAGTAACTTACTCAAGGTCGCTTTACAAGTCAGTGCCAGAAGTTTCTGAAAGGACCCAAATTTTGTTCCTCAAGCTGGAGATTTGGGAGCCCGCTGGCAGCTGGCAGTGAGGGGGCGACAGGCCAAATATTGATTCATTGAATGATTTTTGGACGTGGAGAGGGGCCCCTCGCGTGCCAGGCATGGAGAATACTCTGCTCTCCTGGAACTTTCATCCTAGAGGGAGAGGCAGACAATAAGAAAAAATGAGGACTGTGATCAGTTCTAGGGAGGAACTGCGTAGGACGTGGAGACAGAGCGTCACCAAGAGTGGGCAGGGAGGCGTCCCTGAGGAAGGGACATCCAGGACGCTGAGACGGAAGGAAGGGCCAGAGCCAGCCAGGCACAGTCTGGGCAAGAGAGTGCCAGGAATGAGCAGCGGAGGAACAGCCTGGCACGTTCTAGAAACAATTCTAGTGTCAGAGAACCTGGAGCAAGGGCCAGGGTGGCAGAAGGTGGCTTGGAGCAGAGACGGCAGCCAGACTGGGCAGGACTCTGTAAAGTTTGATGTGTACTTTTAAAAGATCGCTCTTGATATTGTGCGGCAAAGTGAGAGTTGGAGGGCGGGAGTGGCACCGGGTGTTTGTGGCATGAGTAAGAGGTAGCAGAGGCTCGGCCAGGTGGTGGCCGTGGGGTGGGTGCCCCCATGGGTGTAGAATTGGCAGGATGGACACGTGAATTGGGTGAATGCAATTAAACATAACCAGACATGAGCCTGGGAGGGGAAACTCACTCTCTCTCCCTTTCTCCTCCTACTGAAGACGAGTCTGTATATTAACATCCCAAAGCCCAAAAAACAAACTGATATAATGAAAAATAACCAACAAGCTGAACAAATAGGAACATTAATTTAATAGAGCAAACATCTGAAATGAATTTAAATTAAGTTTATTTGATTCCTCAAAGATATAAAGAGCCAGCATCAGAAATTATGACCCCAAAGGCATCGGAGCTCTGGGCACTCTGCACGAGAGGATGGTGACCCCGGCCCACTTGTCCATGGCTCTTCTTTTTTTTTTTTTAAGGTCAAGACCTGTCAGATCATGGCCATGATTCTTTGCCTCCATTGGCCTCTGCCTGTGCCTGAGCAGAGCAAGAAGGAAAACCCAGAGTTGTGTGGGCTCCAGGCAAGACCTCCACCCTCTCTCCCACAGCCCCTTCATGGCTCCCACCTTCCCGTTCACAGCTCCCAGGCTCATTCTGCCTTTTATCCCCTGGGGACCTCAATCCCCACAGAAAAGCCCGGGTCACACATATTTCCCTGTCTCCTGATCCGTAAGGCAACCCCTCACTCCTCTGGTTTAATTTTTTCCATAGCATTTACCATTAACTAGTGTGCTCTATATTTTACTTTCTTTTAGTTATATATTTTACTCATTTACTCATTTTATATCATGAGAATGTATGCTCATGTGTTTTATTACTACTGAGTCCCCCAGAGCCCAGAATAGTGCTTGGCACTCTGCAGATGCTTAATAAATATTATTATTATTATTTTTTGAGATAGGGTCTCATTCTGTTGCCCAGGCTAGAGTGCCGTGGTGTCAGCCTAGCTCACAGCAACCTCAAACTCCTGGGCTCAAGCGATCCTCCTGCCTCAGCCTCCTAAGTAGCTGGGACTATAGGTGTGCACCACCACACCCAAATAATTTTTTAATTTTTTGTGGAGACGGAGTCTCCCCATGTTGTTCAGGTTCGTCTCGATCTCCTGGCCTCAAGCCATCCTCCTGCCTCAGCCTCCCAAAGTGCTAGGATTACAGGCATGAGCCACTGTGCCTAGCTTAATAAATATCCTTGAATGAATGAATCACAAACAGAGATTTTTAAAAATAATTATAAAGAATCAATTATAATCTACAGAAAGGACAAATAGGGTTATTGAAATAATTAAAGCACAGATTGGACAGATCTGTGGCTGAACTGGATACAACTGAAGAGAGAATTTATTAATTAGATACTACCAAGAAAATGACCCAGAACGCAGCTCATAGAAATGAAGATATCAACATTGAGAAGCTTGACTGATAGGCTCCCACGTGTGCCCAACAGGAGTAAGAGAAGAAGAGAATGGCAGAGAATCAATATTTAGGAGAATTTCCCTGAATTGCGAAAGACATGAATCTTCAAATCCTCAAATTGGAAATGCACACCAGGTCTCTAGCAAGATAAAAACACATAAACCCCTCCCTAGACACTTCATAGCAGAACTGCAGACTGTCAGGGATAAAGAGAAAAATCTAAGAGGCTACCAGGGAGAAAAGACAGGTCCCTGTGAAAAGAATGTCGGGCTGACAGTTGACTTCCATGAGCAACGGGTGGTGCCAGAAATCAGTGCTGGGCGAAAACCACTGCTATCAGGAAATCTACACACAATGAAACTCTCTTTCGAGAATGGGGAGTGTAACTAAGACATGTGCAGACATACACAGGCTAAGGGTTTATCACTCACAGATCTTTGCTGGAGGAATGGCTAAAGAATCTATTTTAGCAAGAACAAAAGTAGACCCAGAATTAGGAGTAGAGTATAACAAGACTGGTAAACAATGACATCAGCAAAATGTGTTGGTAAAACTAATGAACTATTAACCATTCCTGATAAGAATAACTAGTATTTTGGATTAAGGCAAGAGTGGAGTGAGGAAGTGGGGACCTCATGCCAAGATAACCTTTTGAGGAATTCTTGTTGTTCGGGACGTCAGAAATGGGCCAGAGGGGAGCCATTACCACACATCTGCACACGTCACTTCCGCCATTCTTTCTGCACAGTCTTGCCTAGATCAGTGTTCAGGATCATTATGACTCTTCGAATGCATGCTGTTTACAGCCAAGCCATGTTGGAAGTATGATGATTTTGCCTTTTCTAGAAAACTTTCCCGTGTGCAGTTAGCCATTGTGTTGAGTGCTTTTTGTTCATTTGCTTATTTTTGGAAGTATTTTTCAGTAACCCAATCTCATATTTTGTGGACGGTTGTTTAAATCTCCTCCTAAAGCATTCATCCACATTGCTCATTCCTCCCGGGGACATCCAACCTCTTCCAATTTGGATGGGCGGCTCAGCTGTCCACCCCCGGGTCTCCACTCACAGCCGTTCTGGGGAGGCTCTCTGCTTCCCGGCCTTGGGGCTCCTGCTGTCCTTATCCCATGCTTGGTTTTCTTTCCCCTTTCTTGGGCCACACCTTGTTTTGCTGTGTATTTCTTCCCGGTTTACTGCCTTGTTTTGATTTAA
>CM052455.1:2642587-2666606 GCA_028533085.1 Varecia variegata | reverse complement strand
CCACACTGGGGATTATAATGTCTCAACATGAGTTTGGGTAGGGACAGATATTCAAACCATAGCGATAGTCTATAAGTTTCATATTTTAAAGCAATCAATCAGAGTGGAATAATTTTCAAATTAATCTGTGTTTTAAAAATCTTAATATTTTGGGTGGGTGTTATGAATTTAATTGTGTCTCCCCCGTCCCAATTCATATGTTGAAGCCCCAGTGCCCCATGTGGCAACTGTTAGAGGTAGGACTTTTTTTAGGGAGATAATTAAGGTTAAATGAGGTCATAAAGGTGGGGCTCTGATACAGTTTGGATATTTGGCCCCTCCAAATCTCATGCTGAAACTTGATCCCAAATGTTGGAGGTGGGGACTTGTAGGAGGTGTTTGGGTCATTGGGGTGGATCCCTCGTGAATGTCTGGGGGCAGTGAGTGAGTTCTCGCTCCATTAGTTGAGATGATCGGACTGTTAAAAAGAGCCTGGCACCTCCCGCCTCTCTCTTGCTCTTTCTCCTGCCATGTGTCACGCAGCCTCCCTGTCCCCCTCCGCCAGGAGTGGCAGCTCCCTGAGCCCTCCCCAGGAGCAGACGCTGGGGCCAGGCTTCTTGTACAGCCTGCAGAACTGCAAGCCAAATAAACCTCTTTCCCTGGAAAATTACCCAGCCGCATGTACTCCTTTATAGCAAGACAGCGGACTGAGAAAGGCTCTAATCTGATAGGATTGGTGGCCTTATAAGAAGAGAAAGGGACACCACAGAGTTAGTTCTGTCTTCCCTGGAGTGCACAGAGGAAAGGCCGTGCGAGGACACAAGGAGCCATCTCCAGCCACAAAGAGATGCCAACACCGATCACACCTTGATCTTGGCCTTCCAGCCTCCAGAACTGCGAGAAAACAAACTTCTGTGTTTTCAACCACCCAGTCTGTAGTATTTTGCTATGGCAACCCAAGCAGACCAATACAACGAGAGATAAGTAGTGACAGAATAAAGATGACAGCAGGTCGTTAGAAGGGAAAAAAAAAAGGAAATTAAAGGAGAATGTATAGTATGAGTCTGATATTCTTTTTTTTTTTTTTAAATGCGGTCCTACGTGTGAGTGTAGATTTGCAAAAGCCTGGGAGAACCTACTTGGGGTACCAGTAGCGGTGCAGTCTTGCTCAGTGGCGGAAAGGTGGTTGTTTTTATTTTTCTTCTTTCTTTCTCTGTTTTCCAAATTTTGTAAAACAGACATGTAAATTTCTGAACATTTCTAAAACTGGACATTTGTAATAAGAGTAAAGAAAATAAGTGAACCGCTCTCTCCTCTGTGGTGCTTCCTGTTCCTTCCAGATGCTGTAAAGGTGGGAGAGGTTTGGGGAAACCCGCCTCCTGGGTTTGGGGTTGACTGTACAAGTTGCGGGGACTCTTGGGTGACTCCAGCAGTTTGAAATGAATCTCCTGCTCTCACGCCTCCCTTCCCATCCATCTGCAAATCCTGTTGTCTCTGCATTCAGAAATATCCCCAGTCCGATCTCTTCTCGCCGCTCTACCTCTACTTAGGCATCGCTCCCCCAGTGTCCCAGCTGGTCCGTCTTCTCCCCTCACCCTCTGATTCCTCTGATCCATTACCCAACATCTCAAGGCAGTCACAGGGAGACTTTAAAAGTGGAGATCAGATTATTTCACTTATTTGCTCAAAACCTGCCAACGGTCCTCACCAAGACCTACCAGGCCCTGCATAGTCCGGCTGGCCCCAGTGTCCCCTCCTCTGCTCCCCTACGCTTCTGGCTCCTTGTTCTTTGAAAACCCCAAGGATGCTCCTTTCTGTGCACTGGCCTTTTTCTGCTTAGAAACATTTTCCTCCAGATACCCACGTGGCTCAGCCTCTGTTATCCTCTAGGTTTATATGTGCTCCAGTGACACTTTATAAGCAAAGCTTTCCCTCACTACCCATACAGCGGTCCCCAACCTTTTTGGCACCAGGGACCGTTTTCATGGAAGACAATTTTTCCATGGATGGTGGGCAGTGGTGGGGAGGGTTTCAGGATGATTCAAGTGTGTTACATTTATTGTGCATTGTATTTCTATTATTACACTGTAATATATAAATGAATTAATTACACAACTTACCATAGGTTGGGGACCCCTATATATAAAACAAGACTTCCAATCTCTGTCTCTTTATTTTGCTCTTATTTGCTTCAGAATTTTCTCTCCTTTGTGCCTAGAACAGTGCCTGGCATGTAGCATTCAATAAATCTTGTTGATTGAATGGCTGTATGAATGACTAATACATATTCACTACTAATGGATCCAGGTTGTGCTTTATTTGTTGTTTCCTTCAGAGAAATACCAGCGTGTCATTATCTTCTACCATAGAAAACAGAGAAATGAATTAGTTACTGAGTCATTCCAGCCCCAGACATAAGTTTTACCTGAATGACCTAGAAAATTGAGATCCAACAATATTTTGACCCAAATATAACAAGAACTGCATCCATTTCCTCATTTTGTCAGTGGCAGCCACGCCCTAGTTTGCTGAGATAAATTAGATTTTAGCTGAATGCAGTCATAGATCATCGGCCTAACGAATGATAAGTAAATAAAGTTTCCATTTTCTCTCTTTTAAAAATGAGACCTCAGATTTATACTCATAGTTCTTTCTGTCCTTCAGATATTTATGTGCGCTACATTTTTTAAACAGAGCTCTTGTTTTAAGGCTTAAGTAATCCTGTTTATGGAGTAAATGCTTTGTCTAAATATCAGAAGAGCTCCTGGGTCTTTGTTGATTCATTGAATGTGTGCCCTAAGGTCTGCGTCTTCCCTACATGGAGTGTGTTTTCTTCAATTGTGTTTGAAAGGGGGATTTGTCTCATGTTCCTGAGTCACCTCCTCAGTGGCTACTTCTTTCTGTTCCCTTAGTCTAAAACAAAAATCAAAATAACATATAAAAAATTAACTGGAGAGAGAGTCTATGCTCATAAATAGGAAGACTCAGTATTGTGGTCAGTCCTTCCCTACCCTTCCTATAGAGAGTCTGTGTAATCCTAATCAAAATTCCAGCGAGTTATTTTGTGGATGTCACCAAATTGATTCTACAATTTATATGGAAAAGTAGAAGACCCATAGTAACCAACACAATCCTGAAAAAGAAGACAAAGTTGGAGGGCTGACGCTGCCCAGCTTCCACACTTACCATAAAACTGCTGCAATCAAGACAGTGTGGTATTGGTGAAGGACTAGATAGGTTAATGGAACAGAATAGAGAGCTCAGAAATAGAACCACACAAATAGAATTAATTGGGCTTTAACAAAGGAGCAACGACAGTTTGATGGAGCAACTGCACATCCAAAAGCAAAAAAAAAAAAAAAAAGGAAGAACCTAAGCACAGACTTTAAAATTTTCACACACATTAACTCTGAGTTACATCATAGACCTAAATGCAAAGTGTGAAACAAACAAAAACATTTGAGAAGAAAATAGGAGAAAATCTAGTGACCCTGTGTTTGGCAATGAGTTTTTAGCTACACCAAAAACATGATCCATGAAAGAAAAAAATTGACAAGTTGGACTTTGTTAAAATTAAAAACTTGTGCTCTGACAAAGATGCTGTTAAGAGGAGAAAAGATGAGCCACAAACTTGGAGAATATATTTACGAAACACATATCTGATAAATGACTGGTATCCAAGATATACAAATAACTCTTAAAACTCAACTTTAACAAAACAACTCAACTAAAAAAAAAAAAAAAGAAGGGCAAAACATCTGCACACCTCACAAAAGAAGATACGCAAACGGCAAATAAGCACGTGCAAGGATGTTCAACATTGTTAGGGAATTACATAGTAAAACAACAAGGGATACTACTACACACCTATTAAAATGACCCGACTTAAAAAAAAACCTGACAACACCAAATGTTGATGACCATGTGGAGCTACAGGAATTCATTCACCACTGGTGGGATGCAGAGTGCTAAAGCCACTTGGGAAGGCAGTTTGACAATTTCTAGCAAAGCTAAAGATAGTCTTGCCATATAGTCCAACAATCACATTCCCAGGTATTTACCCAAATAATTTGAGGACTTATGTCCTCAAAAATCCCTGCATGTGAAAGTTTAGAGCAGTTTCTTCACAATTGCCAAGACTTGGAAGCAACCAAGATGTCCTTTAATAGGTGAACAGATAAACTGTGGTGCAGCCATACAATGGAATATTATTCAGAAATGGAAAGAAATGAGCTATCATTTCTTCATCATAAAAAGACATGGATAAATCTTAACTGCATATTGCTAAATAAAAGAAGCCAGTCAGAAGAGGCTACATATTCTATGACTCCAACTACATGACATTCTAGAAAAGGTAAACTACTGAAACAGTGAAAAAGATGAGTGGTTGCCAGGGGGTTGGGGGGAGGAAGGGTTGAATAGATGAGCACAGAGGATTTTTAGGGCAGTAAAACTATTCTGTATGATACTATAATGATGGATTATAGTCATCCATCCATGTATCCATGTATGATGGATACATGACATTATGCATTTGTCAAAACCCATAGAGCTTTGTAGTACAAAGCATGGACTTTCATGTAGGCAAGTTAAAAATAAAGCCATTTAGGAGGTTGGGTGATCTCAGGAAGGAATGCAGACTATGACAAGAGAATCTCACTGCATTATAAATATATAAAACAACCTCAGTGAAGGGAGAGGAGCAAAAGTGATGACCTAAGTAACTTTTGAAATGAGTGGCGTCTGTAAGACTAAAGGCAAAACAAATTGCATATAAGCATGTACTTATAAGCTGATGAAATTTCATCCCACAGAGGTTCTGGTTAACAATTCTGATATTGCTATCCATGTATACTAGAACTGAACAATTAAATAAATGGCTGGTGGATTTCTCAGAGCTGGAGTGGGAATTTACAGATAAGAAAAGGGGAGGAGGCTAGAATGGTACATGGATTACGGGTGGAGACACTCAGTATGAATTCATGTTTAACTTCATATAGATACACATGGTTATATATAGAAATGTTTATAGATACAGGTACATACATGCGTTAGTATAAACACACACATTTTCTTGCTCTGTCGGCTGAGAGGGACTTAAAGAAATGACACCCCAGTAGTGATGAGCATCCTAGCACCTGGATCTTGGGTTCTAATACCGTTCTTCAATGGAAGGAACCAGAGCTCTTGGAAAAATGGCTGATTCTAAGAACTGTGGCAGGAAATATACATGATAAGCCTGGAGCATCTTATAGTTCCAGAAAATAAGGAAGTGCTTGTTATTTATTTGTTATTAAAACAAACAAACAAATTCACATTGACGTGGGTATGTCAAAGGGACACAGGAGCCAACTAAAAGAGCTCCCGATGGCCAAAGCTAAAAAATTTGAGCAACAAAATAAATAAAGTAGTATTGGATTATAACCTATAGTACAAAATAAATATGCAAAAGTCCTTAATGATATAAATAAATGATTGGGTAAATTAACAAATTGGGGAGAAAAGCAGAGACAAATCTCTCATGCAAAAGAATTCCAAATAATTTAATAGACACTCAAGGAAGAGGAGCGTAACTCCCTACTCTTTAAGTGTGGGTTGTGCTGGTGACTCCTTCCAAAGAGGACAGTACAGAAAGGGGGAAAAAAGAGGAACTTTGCAGTAGAGAAAACTGACACACACTACCTCAGTCAGGTGATCATGTTTAACCCCAACAGTAATAAAAAATCATATTGATAATATATAACCTTGTAACTTGTGTTACGAGTTGAACTACATCCCCATAAAAGACATGTCAAAGTCCTAATCCCTAATACTTCAAAACGTGACCTTATTTGGAAATAGGGTCTTTGCAGATGATTAGTTAAATTGAAATGAGGTCATGCTGGAGTTAGGTGGGCCCTTAATCCAATAGGGCTGGTGTCGTTATAAGAAGAGGGAAGAGTCGTGCGCAGAGGGGACTCAAGTCCGTGTGAAGATGGTGGCTGAGTCTGGAGTTATGGAGCTCATGCCAAGGAGGGCCTGGGGCTACCCGGAGGTGGGAGAGGCAAGGAAGGGTCTTCCTCTAGAGGGTGAGGAGAGAGTACAGCCCTCCTGACACCTTGATTTTGGACTTCCGATCTCCAGAACTGTGAGAGAAGAAATTTCTTATTTCAGCAATTCCCTGGCTGGGTGCGGTGGCTCACGCCTGTAATCCTAGCACTCTGGGAGGCAGAGGCGGGCGGATTGTTTGAGCTCAGGAGTTCGAGACCAGCCTGACCAAGAGCGAGACCCTGTCTCTACTAAAAAAAATAGAAAGAAATGATCTGGACAGCTAAAAATATATAGAAAAAATTAGCTGGGCATGGTGGTGCATGCCTGTAGTCCCAGCTACTCGGGAGGCTGAGGCAGGAGGATCGCTTGAGCTCAGGAGTTTGAGGTTGCTGTGAGCTAGGCTGACGCCACAGCACTCACTCTAGCCCGGGCAACGGAGTGAGACTCTGTCTCAAAAAAAAAGAAAAAAAAAAATTCTCGTTTGTGGCACTTAGTTACTGCAGCCCTAGGAAACTAAAACCCCTGGACATGATGTGATGAAAGTGGCATTTTACCTCTGTGACCTTCCTCTCAAAGACCTACCACCCATCTAAGCGTGAGAAAAAACATTAGACAAATCACAGTACTGGGGCCTCCCACGAAATACCCAGCCAGCACTCCTTGACACTGTCAAAGTCATCGAGAACAAGGAACGTCTCAGAAACTGTCACAACTAAGAGGAGCCTAAGAAGGAGACACGACAGCTAAATGCAATGTGGTGTCCTGGAGGGGATGTTGGAGCAGAAAAAGGGATAAAGTAAGGGAATCTGGATAAACTACGTTAATAATAATGCATCAATATTGGTTTGTTAATTCCAGCAAATGTACCATAGTAATGTAAGATGTTAATAATAGAGGAAATTGGGGGTGGGGTATAAGGGAACTCTCTGTACCGTCTTCTCAATTTTTCTGTAAATCCAAAAGCATTGTAAAAATGAAAGTCTTTCAAAAAAAAATGGACACAAAAGTATAAAGAAAATGAGCTAACACAAGGTCGTCTTGTTCCTTTAGCTCGCAGGCAGCCCTCTCCTGTTCTTTCACGAGAGCGTCCTGCCTTTTATTCTTCCATTGTCAGCACCCCGTCCTCCCCAGCGCCCCGCTTCTGTGAGGACTGGCCTGGCTTCAGCATCCCCTCTTCTCTTCCCACCACCAATCCCAGGACACCAGGTCTTGCCGTGGTTCATTTCCCAAAGTCCGAGTTTTCCCAGGAACGTCCAGGGTGGGCATTGTCTTCCCATCTTCATCCGGAGTCATCCTTAATATGTATTTAGTATATTTTTTTTTCCTGAGAATAATTGCATATCCTTGCAGGAGATGAGAAACAGAGGATATTGGCACCGCAAATAGCCAATAAAGATGACTCAAGAATAACAAAGAATTCCTAAGTATCAACAGGAAAAAGAAAAATGACTCAATATAGAAAAATGAGCCAAAAACACAAAAATGCATTTCAGAGAAGAACCACATATGGCCAATAAATATACAAAAAGATGGTTAACCTCAGGGGGCTCTACAGCGTGTGCACAAGTAAACACCATTTTATAGCCATGTGATTATAAAATGAAGAAGTCTGACAGTATCAAGTACTGGAGGCAAATTGAGCAGTGGCTTCGCCTACATACAGCTGATGAGAAATTAAGTCAGCACAATCACTCTGGGAAAGAGTGTGGCAGTGTTCTGTCCAATCGAATATTTGTATATTTGAAATTCCACTTCTAGGTAAATATCTAAGGGAATCTTTAGCACATGTGCACCAAGATAATAAACAAGAATGTTCACAGAATTCCCATTCTATATGGGGGGCGGGAGGGGAGGAAATATCCCCAAATGTCCTTTGACAAGAGAATCAATAAATAACCTGTGGTATATCCACCCAATGGAATATCGTATCATCACAGTGAAGATAAGCTAACTCCAGCCATATTCAACAACTTGGATGAATCTTAGCTGTGCAGTATTAAACTACAAGCAAAATCAAACAATATATTGGTTAGGCATACATATATATAATAACCAAAAACAAAAAGAGAAAAGGGTAAGAATGATAAACGTAAAAGTCAAGGCATTAACTTCCTTTAAGAGGCAAGCAGCAGACAGGCACAGTGACTCACAGCTGTAATCCCAGCACTTTGGGAGGCCGAGGCAGGAGGATTGCTTGAGGCCAGGAGTTCGAGGTTACAGTGAGCTATGATTGTACCACTGCACTCCAGACTGGGTGACAGAGTGAGGCCCTGTCACTAAAATAAATAAATAAATGAAGGAATAAATAAACAGATAGACAAATAAAATAATAAGAGGCAAGCAGGGAAATGGGATAGTAGATGAGTGCATAGGTAGAAATACTTACCTTTTATAAATATTTAATTCTTGGGCGAGGTGTTCTTGGCTTACCAGCATTTTGTTATGTAATAAAAATAAATAATGAAACTAAAAGAGGGGCTACGTAAGGACCAATGATGATTCTGTGTCATAACCAAGGATTATCATGGTTCAGTTTCATGCATTTAAGGTCCAAAATTAAACCAAATGAAAACCTCAGTTGATAACTGTCTTCGTCCATTTTTGCTGCTACAACAACGTGCCACAGACTGGGTAATTTATAAACAATATAAATTTACTTCTCACAGTTCTAGAGGCTTGGAAGTCCACGATCAAGGTTCCAGCAGGTTCAGTGTCTAGCGGGAACTCGCTCTCTACATCCAAGATGGCGCCTCTTGCTGTGTCTTCAGATGGAAGAGGGGGCGACAGGGACGAACGCTGTGTCCTCACGTGGCAGCAGAGATGGAAGGAGCCAGGGCACTCCCTTCAACCTCTTTGGTGAGGGCACTAATCCCAGCCATGAGGGGTGAGCCCTCATGACTTACCTCCTAAAGGCTCTGCCTCTTAATACCATCACACTGGTGAGTAAGTTTCAACATACAAACTTTGGGGGACACAGTCGGACCACAGTGATAACTTTTAGGATAAGAGAGACAAACTGTCTGGCTGATCCTGGGAATAAGAGTTGCATTTCAGGAAAGCACCAAGGCCTATGCCAGACAGACAGGTGGGCCACACATTCCAGGTGCAGAAGGCCTTTCCTTTCCTCGGAGACTTTCTGGAAGCCCTGGGTGCCCCTGTACTGACCTCTGCAGCCCTGTTCCCTTCTCAGTCCTCGCTTCCTGTTCCCTGCGGGGATAGACTTCCTGGCCCTCTGCCTGTCCTCAGTGACCACTATTTGCATAATCACACGCTCCTCATATTTTAATTGTATTTCTCTGTAGCCGCTTACTTTTAAATTCATGTATGATTTTGGTTTTGCCTCAGAGGCTTATTAATTACTGCACTTTAAAAAGTGAACCACGATGAAGCAAAGTAGGTAGAAGCAAGAAGGCAAGGAAACAAGCTTGCTGGCCCGAACCTGCTCAATACCGTCAGTTGCTTAGACTGGATCGAACTTGATAAATTCCATCACCCCACGTTTCTCACCGCTGTGCCTTCAGGTAAGAGAATATCGGATGTAAGCCACAGGGTTTTATTTGGCAATCACACGTAAGAAGGAATCTGGAGATGACAGTTCCAGAGGTGGGTAACGCACCGGTTCAGCCACATCACCCTGGATCAGTGACCCGTGCAGCTCTTGGCGCTCCCTTTTCTGATGCCAAAAGGCAACTGCAGAGCACAGCGCCACATCCTCACAAGGCAACGTCAAGCCGAAAGGAAGGGGAGGTGTACCTTTCCCCAGGTGTCCTGGGTCTGAATCGGATCACCTGCCTGCCTCCAAGGAGCAAAGAGGGAATGGGATTTCCATGATTCACTGAGCTCAATCGTGATCCATTCCTGGGCTCTGGACATAAAGCCACCTGAACACACCTGGGGTTCAGCTAGCAAGGAAAGGGGACGGAATGGCTGGTTGGGAGGGCAGACAACGGCGTCTGCCACCTGATTGCTCTCTGGGTACTTCGGAGTTGGCATTCAATAATAATACCAGTGCTCTGTGTCTCATAGCGCCCCACAGTTTGCAAAGTGTTCACGTATGTTGTTCCATTCCATTCTCACCCCAGCCAGGGGACATGCAAGAACAGCTGTTCTCCTTCTTGGACAGAGAGGGAGCCTGAGGACTGTAGGTGGTGAGTGATTCACCCATGGTCTTGCAGCTTCTCAGAGCTGGAAATAGAACAAGGGCTTCCGACAGGCGCGTGTGCAGCACGACACAGACGACTCAGACGCAGCCGTGCTGCGAGTTCTGGGTGACTGTCCCTCAAGGGCCTGTGCCCGTGTGCTCTCGACAGCTGTGGCGTGCTGGGTGCTGCTTGGCTGAGCACGGGCAGCTGTGGGGAAGGGGTGGGCGAAGAAGCAAACTTTTCACACAGACACGTCTTGCACGAGCTGAGCGACGCCTGAGCAGAGGATGAGGTCCTGCGACAGGAGAGCAGGTGGCGGCTGCAGATGTGCAAAGGCTCCGTTCAGCCCACGTGGAATCCGAGAGCTCCGCGAGGCATCTCCGCGGGTCCGACTGGCTGTCCCGCTCTTGATGATTGAAACCAAATACGAGAGAGGGTGTGGCTCCTGGAAACACACAGACACCGGAGAAAAGCATCTGATTACCTGTTGAGGCAGTGGGAGCTCCCAGGATTTACAAACTCCGACCCCCTTGTCCTCACCTGCCATCTGGTCCCAGTGCCGGGTCCCCACCCCGAACGCTCAGCTGGACAGCTGTTCGATAACACACTCGGGCATTGATAGCAGCAGCCTGTCTGCAAAACTCCTTTTTGAAATGTAGTTTGGAAACACATATCAAGATGCATGAAAATTATAAGACCACTGAAAACATGGACTGCACTCTTGGAGACTTCGTATTAAGGAAATAACTAAAGTGAAGGAAAGGAGCTATAGGTGTGGCGGTGGCTATTGTTTTGTCGTACGTGTACCACCGAACGGCAGCTGGAAAACACAATGGCAGCAAACGAACGACCACACGCGCTACTTAATGGAGTCTAAGCAGTTGTTAAAAAGCATAATTGTAAAGATTGTGATTCATTCAACAGATATTTGTTGAATGACTCCAATATGCCAAGCACTGTCTTAGACACTGAAACTGAACAACACAGCCAGGTCCCTGCTTTCACGCAGTGAACATTCTAGCATGTTTGGCAAAGGAGTGCTGATGCAGCGAGAACAAAGGTGATGGTTCTGAATTCAGTGAAAAATGCAGAAGAGAAAAATTGCACCTGCCCTGGGCCTCTGTCTCTGCACCGTGTTCAATTCTACGAACAAGGATTGGAAGGAAACAGGGACAAATGAAGACAGTGGATGTGGTTCTGAGCAATTCGCTTTCCTTTACTCCTCTTCCAATGTTGTTAGTGCCATATTTTAAAAAAAATCAAAATGAGAAAAAGCACCTGGTATTTTTAGCATTCACTCTCCTGATTCCAAAGAGGTATATTTACCCAACTTTGTAGAAGTCAAAGAAAAAATATGTACTAAAAACATGTTTGCTGGAAGAAGGAAGGAAGAAGGGGAGCGAGAAGGGGAGGGAGGGGAATGAATAGACGCAGCGTTTGTGTTTATTTCTGGCTTTAATCAGACACCCCGTTTTCCATGCTTGTCTCTCTGGGCTCCGAGGCCACGAGATTGAGGTGAAAAGGTCTAAAATGTCATTCTGACTTAAATTCTCATTTGTCTTTGTAAATGGTTATCCGCATATTGTCGCCACCACTGTGGATTAATGAAAATCCAGTTAAGACAAGTTCTCTAAACAACTACGAAAGCACCAAGTATTTGGGGACATCCTGCAGCCAAATTTGATGATAACCTTTAACTTGCAGGTCTAACCGTAGCGGTGGAAGTTGTGTTTGTTCTCATGAGTGCGCGCTTTCTAAGCCCCAGCCACTCAGCCACCTGGGCACAGACGACTCTATGTAGACTCAGAGTTGGTATTGGGGGGCTGCGATGTGTATTTCCTTAGATGTTTTCTTTTCTTGTTTTCTAGATCCAGCAACCATCTATTTTAGGTTTGAGGCGTTGGTGGTCAGGTAAGAGCCCAGCGCGCTTTTGGGAAGGAGGTGAGACTATGAAGGCCTTTTGTGCTGCTCCTTATATTATATTAATATTTTTTGCCATCTGCTCTCTATATTCAGGCTACTTGGAATTCCACCTGCTGCTTCACCCGTGTCATTTGTCTTCAGGTCCTGCCCCGAGCTCCTCTGTGGCATTGCCGTGCGCAGAACAGCTGCTGTTTCAGAGCAGGCTGCATTTCTGTGAGCGGCAAGATTGTCCTTGCAGGTGAAGGGTGTGTGAATTTTAAGCTTGCTGAATGCTTTGAGATATGAAGCTGAAAATGCACGTGTGTGTGTGTGTGTGTGTGTGTGTGGGAAAGAGAGATTCTTTGTGCAAAGAAAAATTGACAAGGAGTCATAGGCTGTTGATGTTATTGCCTCATCATCATCAAATGTTACTTATTAAGCTTCCTCTACATGGCTAATGTAGATATTATATGATTCCATTCATTTGAAAAGTCCAGAATAGGGGACTCTATAGTGACAGAGATGTCTTAGTGGTTGCTTAGGTTGGGAGTGGGGTAGAGTGGTAGGGATAGGGCAATGATAGCTAAAAGCTACAGGTTTGTTTTTTGAAGTGATGAAAATGTTCTAATATTGACTGTAGTGATGGTTGTACAACTCTATGCATATATTAAAAATCATTGAATTATACACTTTAAATGGGTGAATTATATAGTATGTAAAATATAAGGCTTTCAATAAGGCTATTTCTTTCTTTCTTTTTTTTTTTTTTTTTGAGATGGAGTCTCACTCTGTTGCCCGGGCTAGAGTGAGCGCCGTGGCGTCAGCCTAGCTCACAGCAACCTCAAACTCCTGGGCTCAAGCAATCCTCCTGCCTCAGCCTCCTGGGTAGCTGGGACTATGGGCACGTGCCACCATGCCTGGCTAATTTTTCTATTTTTAGTTGTTTGACTAATTTCTTTCTATTTTTAGTAGAGACAGGGTCTCGCTCTTGCTCAGGCTGGTCTCGAACTCCTGAGCTCAAGCAATCCTCCCGCCTCGGCCTCCCAAGTGCTAGGATTACAGGTGTGAGCCACCGCGCCCGGCCTCAATAAGGCTATTTCAAAAAATAAAGGCAAAACCTGGATGCAGGGATATTACAAGCTAAAAAGGGGAAAAAAGAGGCCTTCAGCTGGTAACTCAGGCAAAACTCTCGCTGTCAGGGAAATACGGAGGCGTGGAATGGCAGGACTCACTCCCCTGAGTGTGTAGAGCATCTTAAGATAATCTGGCTGTGTTGTTGGATAAACGGTGTCATCCACTGACATCCCAGTGGGCACACTGCAACCAAAATCACTGTGACAAAGACAGAAAGGGAGCATCCTGCTAGATTCGGCAAATCAGTGACAAATGACACGGATCTGCTGTCGCAGCTGGAAGACCTCAACAAAGCAGGCAGAGCACATTTCCTTCAGGCCAGGCTGAGGAGCAGAGTTTTCTAGGCATTATGTGTCCCTACTGTTTCCTTCTGTCACTTCTTACAGGGCACCAAAGGTCATTTCGCAGAGGTGAGTGACATATTCTTGGGAGACACAACGATAGCCAAGGATTCAGGGATTTTTGGTTATAGAATTGGCTCTGCCACCAACAGCCTGCAGATCCTTTGGAAATTCATTCAACCAAATGGGGAAAATCTTGATTTTCTTCTTCTAAAAATTCAGAGGGTTGGACTGTGTGATATCCTGGTCGGTTTTAATGATGATGTCCTCGATGCCATTTTATGGGATGCCTGAGAGCCTGTCGGTCTGATTCTGGTTTTCAGGCTGAAACACTGTAGAGCGTAACTACTCTATAGTTGAATGTCATATTGTGCTGGACATTGTCTGCCACAAAGGATTCTCTGGCTTTGTTCTTATGCAAAGTCAAGAGCGGTGAGCTGTGACACGAGGTTTGGGGGAGGAGAATATTACGAAATTTCCAGACTGTGAGAAGCACTTGTGATCCTTCGATGTCCTTCTGTCCCCCACGATTATCTTTCTGGCGTGGCCGAGACAGTCACACCAGCTCGATGACCTGGTGCCCAGCTTCCTTGAATGGCGACACAGGCTGCTGCTGCTGGCGCCGGGCGCCCTGCCTGTCCCCTGGACGATGCACCTGATTCTTGTCATCTCTCGTCCCCACCTGCTGACAGGACTGTGTTCACGAGCTTTGATAACGCCCACGAGAACAGCTTCTTGTCACCCTGCTGTGCAGGCAGCATTGACGCAGGGTGGCCTCCGTCCTGTCCTCGGCTGTTGGCTTTTCATACACCAGTGTCCCGATTTCCCCCGTGAGCCCGAGGGTGACTGGTGGTCTGTGTCACTCCGTGACTTCACACGCAATGAGAAGGGGAGAAAGAATTAAATGAGAAAATGTATGATACGCACTAATATGTTATGTGATGTATCACTGAAACAACACATGGCAGTTGTCACTGTTGGCATCATTTATCGACTCAGTCTCACCCTTGTCATCACTTGGGACATGGACATGAAGGAGTGTCAGGGAGCACCGAGAGGCTCTGGCAGCTAACTTCTGAGGCCCTGGTGAGGTACGCCATCCAAGGGACACCGAGTCGTAGGGACAGGGCAGGTACAGTGGTCTGGCCATCAGAGGCAGGAACAACCTAAACGTTCAGTCATCAGCTGAGACCTATTGGATGAGGTACATGGCTTCCACCACTTAGCCTGGGATTTCCTGGGTCCCTACTGCTATAGCAGGTGCCCAAGGTCGACCTTGCAGCCCCAGAGCCCTTGGTGGCAGGAAACAGTTCCCCCATACTCACAGCTCCAGAACAGAGGAAGAAAACACTACTAGTTACATAAAAACCCTCAAAAAGCACCTTAAATTCCCATAACAGGGTATTGAAAAAATACTTTAAGTGATAAGACTACGTGAGGCGACTCGAGCCCATATGCCTTGCAAACTCAGGTGGCTCAGAAGAACTTTTTCTCTCTGTTTCCTCATCTGAGAGCCACCTAGCCAGGCAGGCCCTGGACAGGCCTCGCTGCCTGAACGCACAGGGGACCCTTGGTTCAGCGAGGCTGGTGGCAGACAGGCCGCGGCTCCTCTTGGGCTCTCCCCGGCCACCACTGCTCAGGGTTCTGGTTGTTCCTGCTGTCACTCAGAAGCCACAGAGGAGACGTGTGCCCAGGGGCCGAGGCGGGCTCAAGGCGGTGTGTGGGCAGGGGACATTCCTCCTCTCCTCTGTCCATCCCCAATGGGAGGTTCTTTTCCAGGGAAAAAAGAGTCAGGGTTGCCCGTGCCCCCATTTCTGTGTGAGGCTGGGGGGGTCCTGACTCGAGTGGTCAAAGCCCATCTGGGGAGACAGGCGACCACCGAGACCTGGCCATGAACTTGCTACGTCCGTGGGTGAATCCCTGAAACTCTCTGCACCACTTGGGAAGCGTGGGGGCCTTCCAGTTCCAAATATTCCGTACTTCCGACAGCTCTCTGGCTGTCCGTGGGTGGCACGCAGTCCAGGTTTGCCTCTCATGGGCAGCGGCTGGGAATTTGCTGGATTTGGTTTGGTCCGAGAAGAAAGGACGCCCAGGAACTCGGGTTCTAATTAATTTCCATCTTCCGAGGCCGCTTATCCCCCTACAGCCAGGACAGGCTGAGTGTGCTGCTTTTTAGCGTCACATGTCAGCAAAGCTGCCCCTGCCTCCTGGTCATGGAGCTCCAGCGTGTGTCTGGGGAGGGGACACGGCTGTCCCTTCTGTCCTCTCAGAGACAGTGTGGCTGGGAGGAATTGAGGGAGGGGGCTGGGGGAGACAGAGAGAGAGAGAGAGAGAGAAAGGAAGACAGAGAGAGTGGAGGGAGGGAGAGAGAAAAGGAACAGGGGAGGGGAGAATGAGAGAGAGGATGGCTTGCATAATTGATTAGAATTGTCCTCTCTGAGATGAAAATGATCACCATCATTTCAGCATTTCCCGGCAGGGGACCCCTGGAGCCTGAGGTGGCCCAGTGTCTTCCTCCAAGCAGGAAGTGGCTCAGTGGCATCTTGAATTCCCATTGGTTTTCTTCACTGAAGTAGAGCTCGCTTTCTGCCCCGAGCTTAAGGCATTCACCGATTCTGGCCTTTCCAAATAGTCACTGAACATAGTCAGAGGACAGTGGAAATGTGGTGGGCACTGGGCACACCCTCGTCACGCTTTGTTCGAGCACATATCTCGCTGCTGTGGCACGGCCTGTGTTCGATGTCCCCGTGGACTGTGGGTGCTCTGAAGAGGGGGCATCTGTCCTGTTTGTCTGGCTCCCAGGGTCTGGACCCAGGCACCCAGGAGGTGCCCATTAAATGGCTGTCCACTGGGTGGGCAATAAAGGCAAATTAATACATATGACCCTTGCTTTTGTCTTCCTGGGGCATCCCAGGCTCTGCCATTTGGCCCGATTGTCACAGTCTGTAGAAGTGGGTCCTGGGGGACGATGGCATGTGACACAGGGAAGAGGGGTAGCAAAGGGTGGCCCTGCAGGGTATTAACACCCTGTGCTTCACTGCCCGCTTCCCGATGGAGCTGCGAGAGTCCACGCTGAATCCCAAAATGATCTCCTTAGAGATCATCTAGTGCTGCTTCCTCATTTTCTCAAACAAGGAGGTCCAGAGAAAATAAATTAACTTCTCACGTTCACCATTAATAATCCCCCCTCCGACTGCCTGTTAGGAATCCTGCCTTCCAAACCCGGCTCCTCTTACCACGTTGTCCTGACCCCTGTTTAATTGCTTCCTTTGAGAATAGGATTAGAATAGAATTCAAGGAAGAGAAATTGAAAAACAAGCTTAGCGAGTAGGTAGTGAGGAGGATGTGCTGAAGGACTGGCTTCAGAATGCAGGTGCTCACTCTGGGCAGGTCCACTGGCTACCACCAAGGACTTGCAGATGTCATTTTTTTGGACAGGACACAGGGGATAGAGGTCTATTAGATTCCAGTATCTCTGCATTTCTTTCTCTTATGCCTACGGTGTCTTGGTGAGGTTTTACTGTTTGTTCTGTTAAGTTTGTCTGCAATGTCCATTTGTAAACAGAGAATAAACTCATTCCTTCTTTCTCTTTTCTCCATTCCTTTTTTTTTTTTTTCTTTGAGATAGAGTCTCGCTCTGTAGCCCCGGCTAGAGTGCAATGGCGTCATCATAGCTCACTGCAGTCTTGGACTCCGGGGCTCAAGCGATCCTCCTGCTTTAGCCTCCGGAGTAGCTGGGACTGCAGGCGGGCGCCACTGCACCCCATCTTTTCTCCATTCTTGCCCAGGCTGGGTCTCTGCAGGGGTGACTCTCGAGCTGCATTCTTGGTGGCCTTCCTTTCTTCTTCTGATTGCCAGTGAGGATGCTGAGGAGGAGGAAGAGGAGATGAGGAAGAGGAAAGAGGAGAAAACCAACCAGCATCCACTGTTGCCCAATGCATATGCCAGGTCACTGCACGGCTCCGGGAAGCACCACCATCCGTGTGGTCGGCACGATGGAGCCCTGTGGAGGTGGCCAGGGACAGCTGTGTGCCACGGGCAGCCCTGAAGTCAACAATCCTGCAACAGAGGACATTCCTTTCCAGTAAAGGACAGGGGGTTTACCTTCCACAGGCACCCACGAAATTGCCCTCTTTTGCCTCCTTCCATGCACCTGGACACCACCTCTCAGAGGCACCGTGAGCACCTTCCTTCCTGGCATTTAGGGGCCGTGGGAAGGTTGAGAGAGGAGCTGTCAATGGAATTGGCCATTTGACTTGGCCGTGATTACTCAAGGCAGGATGAAAGCTGACACTTACTGGGTGTGTCCCCTCAGGAACCCTTTAATCTTGACAACAACCCCATTTCCCATAGGAGGAAACTCAGGCAAAGTCCCCACAGGCGGCAAGTCTGAGATGGCTCTCCTCCTGGCATAGCAGTTTGCTGGGCACAGCCTGGCGCCAGACAGCAGGGACGTTAGTCCTAGTGGTTGCTTTCTTGGGGCCCCAGACCTCCAATCTCTCCCCGCACCCCTGGCCTGCTCGCGATTCTCCCCAGGCCTTGCTCTTTCTGTTCTCCTCCTGGCCTTTGACCGAGGCCACCCTATCCGGCCAGACAGTCTCAGTAACTTTTCACAGGGAAAGGGACGAGGAGGTTGGATGCATTTCCCCCAGGAAGGGACCAAGGCTCTTCATGCTCCCAATAGCGATTGTGTCTTTCTCAAAATGTTCAAGGTTGTGAGACGCTACACACAGGTCACACACAAGGTGGCTTCTTGCCGGTGGAGAAGGTGGAAGTGCGGGAGGGGCTGCAGAGAGGGCAGTGGGGGCCGTGTAGGAGACGGCTGTGTGATAGCTCCCCCGTCAGCCAAGCGCTGTCACTCTTCTCGCTCCAAGGGACATACTGTGCTCCTGCAGGGAGCCTCTGCCCCTGCTCCAACCAGAACAGCAAAGAAGAACCCAGAGGTGACCCAGCCGGCCCCCTGCCCTCCGTGGCCCGCTTAGCTGGAGGATGAAATATCCTTATTAGCCAAATCCAAGGACTGGTCCTCATGTCAACTTTTTAATCCCTTGGAAGTTTATACACATTTCTTTCTCTTTTGCAGCTTTGCACTACATACCGTTCTTTGTATACAGAAGGATATTTCTCATCGTGATGACATGTAAGTTCTCACGTGTCATTTTATGACTGTGCTTTCTGACCAGGTAGTAGGAATGTTCCGAGTAGAAAGCATAAAGAAGAGTTATTGCCGTTGAGATGCTAGGTAGGTAATCAACACACGTTTAGAATCTGGTGATTTTGTCAGGCTTTTGGGAATTCTTGCGTGTTGGGTTTTAATTGCAACACAACTGAAGAGGAGATCCGAAATTACACAAGCACGCCTCGAGCAGTGCCCTGTGTCTGTTTGACTCTAGTTTTGGATGGCAAATTCTCTATGAATGAATCTTAAAAAGATTTTAATTGATCTTACAATTGAGTTTCCAGTAATTGAACAGACCCTTTAGGCTGCTTTAGTTCAAATCTTTATTTCATGCCTTCTTCATGATAAATACTAGGGCTAGGAAAGAAAACACAACACGCTGTAATGCATGGGTAGAATACTGGTTAGTTCAGCTCCAAAAAGCAAGTAAGACGTTCTATACCAGCTCCTTCCCAGGGCCCAGTCATACTGGGTATTCGTTAAATATTTGTTGAATGACTAAATAAATGAATGAGTGAATAAATACGAGGATACTGATATAGAACATTATGTAACTCAATTATTGTGTTTAATTTTGCTATCTGTCTCCCCTCACCAGGATGAAGGCCTCACGAGGGCAGAGATTTCTTCTGATTTGGTGGCAGGTGTACCCCGAGCATGTGGCATGAAGCCTGGCACATAGAAGACACTCGGCGAATATTTCTTAAACAATTAACGAGACTGAAGCTATAGTCACAGGTTGTACTTTCTCCTCCCAGCCAGATGGTTCCTAAATGTATATCTGTGGTCATAAAGGGAATTGGGAGAAATGTTTCAGATGTGTTAAAGAAGGAGAGCAGATTTCTCACCGTTCCTGGTCTCTTTACACAAATTAATCTGCCCACAAGAGCCCTCGCTGGGAATGTGAGAGGCAACCGCAGACACCAGCATTTCTTTCTTCGCAATTCTTCCAGACCACCTCTACTTTGTGTGCTACGTGGTTTCTCACCTTTTGTTTTTCACCTTCTGCTTCCTCAAAAAACTCACTTCTAGTGAAATTAGGGACTTGAAGAGAGATTTGTACACCCAGGTTCATAATGTACTATTCACCGTAGCCAAAAGGTAGCAGCAACCCGTGTCCATCAGTGGATGAATGGATACCCAAAACGTAGTGTATCCATCCGATGAAATATTAGTCAGCCTTGAAAAAGAAAGGAAATTCTGACACATGCTGCAACATGGGTGAACCCTGACGACATCATGCTAAGTGCAATAAGCCAGTCACAGAAGGACAAACACTGTGCCATTCCATTTAAGTGAGGTTCCTAGAGCAGCAAATGCATAGAGACAAAAAGTGCTATGGTGGTTTCCAGGAGCTGGGGAAGAGGAGATGGCGAGTTATTGTTTAATGAACATAGAGTTTCAGTTTGGGAAGATGAAAAGGATCTGGAGACGCATGGTGTTATTATTTGGAATTCTTCTACTGGCTTGCTTTGATAATGTTAATACACATACACTCTATTTCTCGTTCCATCGGCTTTACGTGATATCTGTTTTCTCCTCGTAGTGTAATACGAACCTCTCTCCCTGGTCCACCTCTCAGCTTCTGCTAGTTTTATTACTATTTTTACATGTTCACTAGTGTAGCCCCAGAACCCAGAAATATGCCAACACATAGTAGATGCACAACAGAGATCTACTGAGTGAATAAATAACTTATCAAGAGCTCTAACATTTAGGTTTTGTTCCGTACACCCCCAAGTTTCTCCCTTGGCTCTAATTCGTTCTCTCCCCTCTTGCTTGTTGCGTTCAGAGCCTTGCTTCCTGGCATCCCCTTCTCTCTTCTCCAGCGCAAGTTCTGGACTATAGCTGCTGCTGCTGCTTCTTTTTTTTCCTGTTAAAATGTCTCATGCACTTTCCACATGCCATAATTCGTCAAAAAAAAAAAAAAAAACCCCTCTGCTTCACTGCTAACTAACTTCTCCCATTTGTTGTGCTATTTGGAGTTTGTTCCATTTTGTATCATTTCCCCCCATCAGCTAAGTGGAATTTAAAAAAGGAAGAGCAGTAATCATCTACGTTCCATTCGTTCACCGTCTTGCACCCAAAGCAAAGAATTCACTTTCGATTGTTGTCTTCGTTTAATTCAGGGCTCAACATAGAAAGGTCCTTTATTACGGTGTTCGGTTAACCACTCAGCCTTATGCAGCTCCCACTGAGAAGAGTTTGAAAGGGTTCTTGGAAACAGGAACAACTGGAAACTGTAGATTGTAATTATTATACTATTAAGATGGTATTGCAGGTAGGAGGGGAATAAATAATTCAATTCAATACATACGTATAGGTACACAGATACCTTCGAGTCCATCATATCATTAAGTAGGAGATTTGTGCATAGGCTTGTGTATTTTCCTCATGCATGTAAGTTTATGAAGGCAGAGGTTTTTGAGTGTTTTGTTCATTATTCTAACCCCAGTGTGCCTGTTATGAACTAGCTGCCCAATCAGCATTGGTTAAGTGAATGAATGAGTAAATTTTTACACACGCACACATGCATGTGTGCAGAGAGAGAGACAGAAAGAGAGAGAGAGAGCCCTTGCCGCTGCTTCTGGCTTATTGCCAAAAAGAGTTTGCACATAGAGAGACTCAAATCTATTAGAACATTTAGCTTCTGATCGGTTTTCCTCCTTCTTGCCAAACCATAATTGCATGCTGTTGTAAATGGCATTCTTGGGAAAGTTGTCTTCATTTCTAAACTGTTTTGCAGCCCAAGTCGATTCTTTCATTCCGTGCTGTGTCGCACATTGTCAATTTTCCGAGCAGGTTTAGAGACGAATTTTAAGGGTATCAACAGCTATGTTTACAGTATAAAAGGGAGGAAAGCACCGAAATTTTCTTTGTATAGTTTTGAATGCTTTAGAATCTTCATGGGAATTTAACAATTATTATTTAAGCAGGATATAAAAAGTTATGTAGAGTTTAGATATATTAGAAGCATATGTAATATAATTATGCGTGTTAGTGATATCAGTTAGTATATAGCACCCAATCTTTATTAAGCTTTGCATAATTAATTTTTTATGTTTACTTTGGGTCATCCCTCTAAAGAATATATGTGACCACGTACTGTTAATCCTCACAAAATTCTTGGGAGCTAAATATTGTAGCTCAGAGGTAACAAATGTCTCAGATATTAGTTGGTTTGCCATACAAAAAAGAAAAGACTAAAAATTCAGAAACCTGGAGACTAGGGCACAAATATTTTCCGTTATGAATTGCTCTGAAACACTTCTGCCTAGTCCATTTTATCAAGCAAATGCGCAGTAGAGAAAATTCTGATTCTAGTTTTTCTTTTGAGACAAGATTGAGCTGGATTTTTTCCCCCTTAGGCAGATGAGACTCAGCCTCTTTGGGGCCAGGACATCTACACTGGGTTTTACACTCCACGGACACCCGGGATTTCCCGGATGCCAGAAGAAGAGAGAGAAAAGTGAAAGGGATGGTTCCATCCTTGAATTCATGCTGAAACTCCACGATGCGAAAGGTGTTAGATACATTGTCTTCCGAGGGTTTAAGCAACTGAGCAAAAAAAAAAAATAAAGCTTAATTGGAGAGAACAGGAGATGGGTCTGCAGGGAGGAGACAATGCAATGCCACTCGTCTCTGCAGTGTCCCTAAGGCCTCGTGGAGGAGACCTTTACTTCTTCTTCCTACCCGTCTCCAGCAACCTTCATGTCAGCGTCAGGAAGGGGGCGACAGCCACGGAGGGACCAAAGTAGGGGAAACAGAAGGAGAGGGCTTGGTTCTTGCTCACACTACTTCAGTTCTTCCTCCTCTCTCTCTGCTCCCTTCACTGGTTCATTTCATTTCATTTCCCCATGCTTCATCCTTTGTAAGTGCAACCGCAGAGACTCTTGAAAATGGCATTAAAAATCCGGTTACGGAAAACCAATTCGTCTATGCAAAATAAGGATGCGAGAGAAACAGGATGCTCCGTCTCTAAGCATCTGAGAACTCTAAGCAGGAAAGGCAGACACGCTATAGGGAGGCATTGGCACCCAACACGCGTCATGTGAGGACACGTGCCCCTGGCAAGCTGCAGACTTAGAACAACTTGTCCTGGCCAATTGGGACTGGAGTGGCCTTTGTTGGGATTAGGAACCCACAAGGTAAACAGATAATGTGCAAATAGAAAGTGCTTTGCACGCAGTAACCGTGGCCATAGCAGGCCAACAGTCCTAGCACATAAGCAGCGGGGCTGTGGCTAAAGTGTTGGCATTTTGGGGTAATATTTCTAAAAATGGTATAATCTGCAGTTCAAAATAACTATCTATGTCTGAAATGAATGATAAAGAGCTGAAGTCATTACCAAAAGGACAACAGCCCACCCACCAGCACCCCAATCTCCTACTCATGGGAACCTGCTCATTTCTGAATTGTTTCGATTTTATGTGTCCGATTTCTGGGCAGTATCTCCCACTTTCAAGGTATCCTGTCTTCACCAGCCTGGGTCCTTGTGGCCTCATTTTCGGTTAATTGTCCAGAGCCCCCTAGCTGAGGTCTCTCTCTCCTCGTCAGGGTCCTCCAACCTCAACTCTACTGGACACGACTTTCGTTCTTCTTGATGTCAGTGTCAGAGCATGGCGCACAGTAGGTGTTGAATGAACCTTTGGTAAATGGAATCCCTCCATGTTAGGGCTCAACTCCCCTGTCTGTCTCATCAAGTTCGCCATCCGCCCCTCTGCCTCACCGAGCCATGACAGGCAGGCTTCCACCCTCACACCCAGCTCACCCTTCATCTAGAAGGTTCTCCGCTCCCCTTTCCCCTGTCCATAGCTTACCGAACAGTCCCAGGGAAGCCTAATTTCTACCCTCCCCAAATGCTCCAGGTCCCACAAATTTTCCTTTTTCCCCATTCCTGGAAGTTGTACATCCACATAGAACTTCATGACACCTTATGTTATTGGGCTCCCTTGTGTCACTGGTTTAACTTTGTGGCACCAACTGGATTCTAAACCACTTGAGAGGGAAAAACATGAGCCTTATCTTCTCCCTTACCCAGAACTCAGAAAGAATTGAGCAAAGGCTCCAACTTTCTTTGTTAAATGACTTTTCCAGAGCAGAGCCTGGACGAATGGAACCCACGTCTCCAATTCTCGCTCTCCACAAAACCATTGTTCTAGAAGTTGCAGTACTTACGTCCTCATTCTGTAATAGTTTCTGTGTTTAGCCGGACAACATGACAGTTCTATTAGTCAAGGAGAGTTAGAATTATAGCCTCTCACTGGAAACTACAGAAAACTAGTGTGGGTTTAGTTGTATTTATAACCAAT
>CM052455.1:2612541-2642087 GCA_028533085.1 Varecia variegata | reverse complement strand
GGGGAAACCAGCAGTAGCAGCTCCTCCCTGGACTCCCCTCTTTTTCTCCCAATGGTGGAAAATCTTAGGGCGTGGGTTTTGGCTGCGGCTTACTTTACAGATTTAGGACCCTACGCAGGCCATGGTCTCCGCCCGGTGGCGGGGTACCTGCTATAGCAGTAGGGACCCAGGAAATCCCAGGCTAAGTGGTTGAAGCCAGGCACCTCATCGAATAGGTCTCAGCTGATGACCGAACGTTTAGGTTGTTCCTGCCTCTGATGGCCAGACCACTGTACCTGCCCTGTCCCTGCGACTCGGTGTCCCTTGGATGGCGTACCTCACCAGGGCCTCAGAAGTTAGCTGCCAGAGCCTCTCGGTGCTCCCTGACACTCCTTCATGTCCATGTCCCAAGTGATGACAAGGGTGAGACTGAGTCAATAAATGATGCCAACAGTGACAACTGCCATGTGTTGAGTTTCAGCGATACATCACATAACATATTAATGCCTATCATGCATTTTTTAAATTTAATTCTTAGCACAAACTCACAAGATAGGAATCTCCCCTTCCTTTTTACAAATGAGGAAAATTAGTGGCCTGCAAGAAAATCTAGCTAGCAATTAAAAGTTGGAATTCAAATCCGGGGCTATAGGAAGCCTAGCTCATACTCTTAATTATGAGGACATGTTGACTTTCAATAATATTTTGATTTTTTTTCCCCTTCCCATAACTACTTCCAGAAATGTGTGGGTCACATTAGCACAAGGTTATTTGTCTCATTCATGTTACATCTTTGGCTGGAGCACAGTCTGCATCGCACTTTCCAGAAAAGTATTTCCAAAGCCCCGGGTCAGTGCTGTGCACGTTGTCAGTCCACGATAGACAGAGACTGACCAGTTCAGGGTGGGATCATGATTCATAAACACAGAGATGGCGGAGAGAGCATGACCTCGCTCAGACTTTGTCCCGCAATCTGGTACCACTGGCAAAATCAAGTCCTTGCCAGCACATGAGTTGCTGCGGACTTGGCAACACTTGTACCTACTGTTTACAAATAGCACTTCCATCGGCGACTGCCCTTTATATGCTGACGGGCTGTCTACCCCTATGTAAATATTTCTTTTTTAGAGCTAGTTTTGAATCCCTACAACGCTTGGTTTATCACTGGTTTCTGGACAAAATAATCTGTCCACATTCTCCAGTGACAGGATGATGACTGTTTTCCCGGCAGTAGCTGGACGTGTGTCCCTGTCCCGTTGGGCCCTGAGCCGGCACGCCGCGGAGGGGAGCTCCTTCCACCTCCAGGGGACAGATGCCAGCCTTCTGCTCCCTCCCTCCTGCCGCTCTTGCCTCTGCGGTTGCCGGAGTAACCATAAAAATATTACTCCACATGCTCTAGGAACAAAATGTCAGTGCACTTTACTATTGTTTTAATTTAAAAACTAACATGGGAAAACAACCCTAGCCTGGGATGAATCCTTTGGAAAGGAGAGATACAAAATCAGTATGAACTCAGGAGTGGTAAGGATACCTATGTTTATTAAAAGGGTCTAAACTCCTATGTCCTGTGTCCTTTGTCCATGGTAAATGTCCCATAAATGCTTGTTCAATGAATGAATGGATGAATGAAAAATGTAACATAAACGTGGCTGAAAACTTTAGGACTATATGGACAGTATATATAATTTTAAAGTAAAAGCTCTTAATTCCCTTTATAAATTATAATGGGAATACTGTTATAAACTTCAGGATGGCGGGTTGAAGAGCAAATGCATCTCGAGCCCAAATTCATCTCGAGCCTCAGAATGTGACCTTATGTGGATATTAGGGTCTCCATGGAATTAGTTAAAGATCTCACAGCGAAATCATTCTGGACTCAGGGTGGCTCCTAATCCAACGGCAGGTGTCCTTGTAACAGAGAAGCAGACACAAGGAGGCGCACAGAGAGGAGGGCCGAGTGACGTTGGAGGCGGAGATCAGAGTGATGCTACCACGAGCCAAGGAGCACCAGGAGCCACCGGGCGCTGGAGTCTCTGCAGGAGCCTTCAGAGGGAGCACTGCCCACACCTTGACTTTGAACTTCTGGGCCTCCGGAATTGTGACAGAGTAAATTTCCGTTAAGTCAACGAGTTTGTGGTCATTTGCTATGTCAGCTCTCGGAAACTGACCCAGTGGGGTATTTAGGGTTGATACTGATGTTTCCTTATCTACGTCGTAGGCAAAGGGCATATCACGAACTCCCAAGGCGCACGGTCAAGTGAACTTTTCATAAGAATCATGGTAAAGAAAGATGCCATCAGGTGTTTTGGGGGATTTCTCTCTTCTTTGGTGCACTTTTCTCCCCGCATTTCCACCTGCTCAGTGATGCAGATAAAGTGGGAAGAAAAACTATCGAAAGTAAAGCACCGGGTGTCTGCAGCAGGCTGGGTGGCCACAGAGCGCTCCTTACCGTGGGCTCAGGCTGATTCAGGGGACCGGGAAGCATGTAAGTCGTTTCTCAGATAATAGGCTTTTTGTTATTTATTGCTATGTGTTGCCTTGAGAATGGAAACAAGAGGGACTTTTTTTTTTTTTAATCTGAAGATTTATTATACTGAACAGATGAAGGCTGGTGAGCAAATAATTAAAATGCATTTTTAAGGATATGCAAATTGAACTAGTAGAAACTGAAAAAGAAATGAGAAATGAAACCAGAGCAGGAGGACTGAACATTGTTCCATGCACTTTATTAAGAACCAAACAGTAATTCCCATATATGGAAAAAGAGGAAAACGTAAGATGCAAACTAAGCGACTAAGCGAAACACTATCTAGGACGTGGAATATCAGGGTTACAGGGATGAAGGTGGGGCAGTTTACTAGGAAAAGCAGAAAGAAATGCTGAAAATTAGTAGATACAATGAGAAAACCAAAGCAAAGTTCATAAAGAAAATTGAAAAAGACTCAATGTTTCAGTAATAAGATATATAAAAGGAAGTATTTTTTCTTATTAGGTGGACAAAGAAATTGGATTTTAAATAATGCCTACAGAGTAGAGACACTTAAAAAAGCTATTTATCTATCCATCCATCTGTCTATCTACACAGAAACATCACTGCGTAGTTTTGTTTTGGAGGCATAAATTGAATCTAAGTTAAGGAAAACTTGAGAGGAAAAATCAGAGTCATGTGTAGCCACACATTTTGATTATTTACCATTTTAAGTACTGAGCAAGCATTGGTTCCATTTTAGAGCATTCGTGGAGAAGTTTGGATATTAACAAAAGTAATAAGTTACCTATTTATAAAAAGAATAACCTAGAAATCTTCAGACTAATAAGTACAACCTTCATAACAGGAAAGAAACTAGAAGACAATAATTGTGAAACCATTTTATAAATATTTTTGAAAGAGCAATAGTCAACAGCGTGGCTTTGTAGAGAACAAATCCCATCGGACTACGACAATCTCCTGTGACAGCGTGCCAAGTCCGCGGGATGCGAGAGGGAATGGAAAGTAGCTGCGCTGACTTCACCAGGGATTTTGACTTCTTCTCGGGAAGCAAATAAATGAGATCATTTCGGGTCACGATGACCAGTAGGAAGGGCTGCTGGACAGGATGCCTGTGCTGAGATCCAGTGACAAGGAGCCAGTCAAGTGACAATGCTAGGCAGAGGGCCCCACAGAAGGGGCACGTAGTGGGTGACCTTGGCCAGTATGGTGAAGTGTCCTGAGCAAAGGGGGCGGGTATGGATGACAAGGTCTGGGGGAAGTGACAGAGAATTCGGGTCCTTGCAGCTGTTGGATCAGTGCCTGGATTCTAATCTAGCCTGGGTGGGAAAAGCAGAGCGGAGGGTGAGGACTTGGACTAGGACATTGGCAGTGGGTACAATTAGGAGCATCCAGGTTTGGAATATATTCTGAGGTAGGACTTGCCAACGGGTTGGATGTGGGGAGTGAGGAAAGAGAGTTAATCGAAGGCTGATGACGACAATGCCTGAGTCCTTGCCTTGAGAACGAGGCACCATGAACTGAGATGGCAAAGACTGAAGAAGGAGAGACTTGGGGAAGAGATTTAGGAGTTCTGTCCTAAATTGGGGAGTTCTGTCCAGGAAATGTCATACGTGAGCGGCCTGCTGTCCCTCCACATGGAGGGGCTGGGGAGATAGAGGGATATAATTCTGGAGCTTAGGGGGGAAAGTTGGCGTTGGAGATAAACTATTTAGACGTCACGGCATAGAGACGACACTTGGATGCTCTCATCTGGATTCTCACCATTTCTCTGTGAGGTAGTTATAAGTAACAGCAGGTGAGTGGAAGATACGTCAGTCATCCATGGGTGACCAGGTGTGTCAGTAGAACCCAAAGTCCAGGAAGAACAAGAGCGACAAGGAAAACAGATTAGATCAATAACAGGGGTTCCGGGACCATCTCTGCCTCAGCCACTTCAACAGCCTCTACCCGAAGCTTCAAAATCAGTCTCCAGCACCTTCTCTGCAAGTCCTACATAGGTGTTCTAGAATTTCTCTTTAGAATGTGGGAGTCTTTGCCACCTATTTTATTTTTGACCTTCTGGCACCTTAGCTGAGACTGAGACCAGACAGTACCATCTTACCATTTGTAACATCGGTATTTTTAGCACCTGGCTACCAGTGCCTGGTACGCAGTAGGTGCTCAATAACTACCGTTGTTTTTTTTTTTTTTTTTTTGAACAACTCAATCATTAACAATAAACTACAGTAAGAAAAGGAGGTTGGCAATTCCCAATCCAGACAACCCATTAGTCTAGCCCAGGAAATATATTTCCACAGAGTCTGAGATTTCACAATTGAAGCAAGATGAGACTTTGGGGAATTCAGAATGTCTGCTAAATTCCTGGCTCCCCTAAGCACAATGTAACAATTTTCAAAAATCAGTGATAGGCTTTTACGTAATGCCTTGGCTCATCTCGGTTCAAGTGCAAATTGGTGCCACCATTTCTCTGCTTCTTGGGTTCATCTCTGAGCTCTCTCCCTCTGCCTTGGTCATGAAAGAAATAGTCCCTTCTGGTTTTTTTTTTTTTGGGTCTCTATTACTTGTAACCAAAAAGAAAAATTCTAAAAGATAGTGGTGTGTTTACAGGAAACTGAATATGTTTGTGTTCTAGATGAGAACTTCCAAAGAAACTCTTTGCATATTAATAGTAATAATGGAAACATTAGAAAAATCCAGATTTTTAAATTTGTGGCACTGAACATACCATCTGATTAATTTTATTTCTGATTATATAAATATTTTTAGTTCTAAATTTAACAGGAGCTACACACAATTACATACACACACATGCATGGACAATCTAATGAATGTGTCCATATTCTAGGTGTTGTGCTCAGCAAGTGACACGTATTATCTCATTTAATATCCACAGCAACCTTATGAGTTGCTCTTCTTATCCTCATCTTATACACAGAGAAACAGAGGTTCAGGCAGTTAAGTAACTTGCCAGTAAGTGGCAAAGAAGGGATTATTAATAGAACTAAGTTTGTTGGGCTTCATAGTCCACACCTATGACCATGACCTTGTCTTGATTCCTGGGAGCAGATAAACATGGGTTCATTTGTTTTAGCCATTCCTCAAGTGGATAGCAAGGCTGGCGGAATGCAGGGTCTCTCAGTATCACACTAAAGAAATGTAATCCACCAAGTTGGACCTCCTAGCAAAATTGGGCAGGGAAGGAGAATTTATATTCAGATGGAAGATTTCTAATATCCAGGAATTAGAAATGCGCAGAGCATGGAGATTCAGGTTAACTGTTAAAATGAGTAGCCAGCTGACCTCATTTAAACCAGACTGATACAGATTCTTTGCAACGGATGTTCCCATTTGGAATGGGCAGGATGTGTAGGGGGGTTCACCGCCTCTCTGCCCTCCCTCCCTGACCTCCCTCCTTCACTCTGCCCGCTGCACTTCCCTGCCCTTCTTGCTGTTCTTTAAACACGCCACGCATGCTGTCATCTCAGAGCCTTTGCACGTACCAGCCCCTCTGTGTGGACCTCTCTCCCCTTAGGTAGCCGAGAGGCTCATTACCTTGCTTGCTTCAAGTCACTGTTGCCATGTGACTTCATCAGATGCAATTCCTGACCATTTTATGTACAAAAGCTCCCCTTCTATTATCCTCTCTTCCCTTATCCTGCTTTATATTTCTTTTTTTAAAACTTCCTTTTAGAGACAGGGTCTCACTATGTTGCCCAGGCTGGACTCGAACTCTTGGGCTCAAGCAATTCTCCCACCTCAACCTCCCCAATAGCTGAGACTACAGGTGTGTGCCACCATGCCCGGCTTCTGCCTTACAGATCTTGATAGCACTCAATGCACCTGACATCTATATTGATTTGCTTTTTTTCTATCCCCTCCACTAGAATAAGCCCCGGGAGCATAGCACCTGTGCTTCATTCACCAGGACAAGGCTTGGTACACAGAAGGTGCTCAATAAATGTTTGTTGAATGAATGAACGAATAAAGAGTGAGTTCAAAGAAACTACCCACATCCTACGTTATTCTGTGAAGACCCGGAAAACATTAGAGAGAGATTGGTCCCATTTTGGGGCAGACACTGAGTCCACAGAAGTTTCTGGGATACTGTTGTGTTGTGAACACATCAAGGTGATTAGCACCTTGCAGTTAACCTCCATGCAGAGAGAGAGTGATAGAAAGAAGAAAGGTGTTTCAAAATGGAATTTTCTTAAAAGGAAAATGAAACTGGAAAGCCATATACAAAATGGCACACTAGCAGTCTATGCCCATTGAGAGAAAAGATTGTTAGTTACTGCCTATGAAGAATGAGCATAATAAAAAGTGGACACATTATCCCTGCCTCTGTTAGTGCATTTGAGGAATATTGACCTTGAACAAGTAACTACAGTCCCGGGCAATGTAGGACGAAGGGCTGTGGTTCACAGGAGAGAGTTACAATCTCAGGCCAGAGTAATCAAAGCCCAGAGGTAGGCTTTGAACTAGTCCTTGAAGCATGGAGCTGATTTTGACAGGATTTTGTGGACCTGGGTGGCTAAAGTAACAGCAAAGGAAGAGGCGTGGTTGAGTAACACACACCTTTTATCTGAAGCACTGTAGTTTGGCTGGGATCCAAAACAGAGAACTACTTGGAAATAAATATTGAAAAACTAAGTGGAAAGCCTCCAATGGCAGACTGAGGGGTTGGGACACAACCTGGTAGTTGTCTGGGAGCCATCCTTCAATGGCTCTAATTCTTACTGGGCAGGGAATTGACAAGATGGAAATAACATTATAGGAGGTTATTCTGGTGGGAGTCAGGGAGATGACTCACTCTTGAAAAGGACAAGAGACAAGAGAATCAGTTACGAAGTAAGTGAAATAATCTGGGACATAAGATGAGAATTGGGAAGATGTCTTTTTACCCATAAAAAAAATACTGACGCTTCATGGGGAAGCTGAGGGAGGAATCCAAGATGGCGTTCAGATGGCTCTGGGCTGTAGCACAATAGAAATAGGTGAACCAGGAGGAAGATCTGCCAGTCATGATGACCTCTCTGTGAAACCACTGGGCGATTTGAGCTGGGAATGTCACTGGGGAACCCACAGCTCCCCCGGCGTTCAAGTAAAATAAGGGTTCCTTGAACGCAAGCACTGTGACACAGGACAGTTGATTTGATAATTTGAATGGCTACTGACTACCAGTGGAGAGCGCACATAGAGTGGATATGCTGGACAAAGAAATGATTTATGTCCTGGGTGGGACAGAGTGAGATGGCATGGGATTTCATCACACTGCTGGCGAGCCATTGGAAACTTAGGAATTGTTTATTTCTGGAATTTTCCATTTCATGTTTTTGAACATGAATTAGACATCTGAATTGCTCTATCTAATTCAGTCCTAACCCTGGAAACCAGAGTACTAATTGTAGTTTGGGGCGTCATCATTTTAAAGGAAGCGATAAGGTGGTAATGAATAACCTTCAAGTCTCAAAAAGCTGATTTCCCCTAAGAATACAAAGTGTGGAGAGAGGCATACGTTGGATTGTATTTCTGAACACATAGTAATCCCTGTCTCTTTCCAGAACTTACTTGGCATTCCAAGAGCTAGCAGGACCTGCTTTGGCCTGAAACCAGGGACAGATCTCCTGGGGCTGCCAGAGCCTTTTATAGTTCCTGCTAGTCTAGACTGTTTTTTGTGCTTTCCACTCTGGGATGGGGGAAGGGGAGTAGCCTAAAATAATGATAGAGAGCTCAGGCCTGGAGCTCTCAGACCCCTGTCTCACCGCTCAGTGGCTGCATAATCTTGGTCATTAAGTTACTTTTCTTTTTTTTTTTTTTTTGAGAGAGGGTTTTGCTCTGTCACCCAGGCTGGAGTGCAGTGGCACAATCATAACCTCATTGTACCTTGAACTCATGGGCTCAAGTGATCCTCCTGCCTCAGTCTCCTAAGAAGCTAGGACCACAGGCACGTGCCACCATGCCCGGCTAATTTTTAAAAGTTTTTTCTAGACACAGGGTCTTGCTGCGTTGCCCAGGCTGATCTCAAATGCCCGGCCTCAAGCGATCCTTTCTGCCTCAGCCTCTCAAAGTGCTGAGATTACATTCATGAGCCATGGCGCTCGGCCAAGTTACTTTTTTAAGCCTTGGTTCCTTTTTTCCAAAACAGAATTGCTGTGCAGATGAAAAGAAACAATGAAACTAAAGTGCCTGGGGCATAGTGAATGCTCAATAAATGAGTCTTCCTCACCATCATCATCATTTGTCATGTCATTTCTGGCCACCTTGTGTCAACACTGACCTCTCAGGCCATGCTACTGGAGGACCAGCTTGCAGTGAGTTCCCCAGGAACTTATTTCTAGGACAGGTGCACATCAGAATTGTAACATTTTAGGATACATATAATAAAGATGTAAGTAAAATGGAAATTTTCTAAAATTTTAGTTTGTCGAGTTCTAAAATGGCATAAGGAGAAATGTTATGAAATGTTCCTTAAGCGATTTTGAACCTGGAAATCTGAGGTGACAAGAAGTGGGCTAAGCCTCAGGATGTTAGGGCCTCTCCAATCCTAATTTTATAATCACCCAGTGACAATTCCAGAGGCTTTCATGTCGGTAATAAGGTCTTTAATTTATATAATCTTAAGTAAAAGCAGCTGAATTAGAATAACGCCGAGTATGTTAGCTGATTTTCTGTAGAAACCTGGAGGAAGAAGTTAATTTTTTAAGCTCATGATTGGGGAGCTTAGTAAATTGTAAGTCAAAATGAAAAATCTTACATTTGTCCTAATTTTTCTTTCTTTAAGGATGTCTACAGTCCTGCCAAATGAATAGTGGGCTACGTCGGCCCATTCTTAATTAGATGACTGCAGAAAAACTCTTAATTAAAAAAAGAGGAAATATAATTTTTTTCCCTCTCTTGCAGGATATAAAATTATAAAGGAAAATACTTCCAAAATTTGGACTAAAACATATAGAAATGTCATCCTTTAATCTTTTTTATATTATGATAAATAAAAATCTAAAATGGAGGGTTATCTATTGAATATAAAGATTCCAATAAACTAATATTAAGATTACAAATTTGAATAGCAAAAAGCACAATAAACTATTATATATGACATGCATTTAGAAAGCAGAAATATTTTTATAAAAAAATCAAAAAACACATAGATACCAAGTATTGGATGGTTATGAAAATTTTAAATAAAATATATTTTTTCTATTTAATGAAATGTAGTTTTGTGCCTGTGAAAATACCTACTTCTTAATTCCTTTTAGTGTAAGTCTACAATAAAAATTGACGACGGTGAACATAAACTTTAAGCTGTATCCAAATTATATTTCTTTCTTTCAATTAAAATTATGTTTTAAAAATTACATTTAAAATTGAGGTTATCCCATGATCATCCCATGGGAAAGATCATCCCATGATCTTTCCACTTGAAAACAAATTTTCTTACTACCATGGTTCACTAGAAGAAGAAACTAGAGTATTTTAACTAAATTAAACTAGCCAAACAGTAAAATTTTAAAAAGTGCCATAACTAAAAAGTTTTTGTAGCTTTCCCTGGAGTAGTTTTCTTATAAAAATTATTTCAAGTTTCATAGTTATGAAATATATCAGAGCATCAAAAATAACATCACACCATATACCCCCACCCATACTAAACCACTTGCTATATTTGTCTCAGTTTTCTTTTTAAAAATGAATATTATGTATCTTTCTCAAACATGTTTTTATATATGTTTGATCTATAAACCTCACAGTTTTATATTTTTGTGTTTTACAGCCCACGTAAACAACAGTATGTTTTATAAACATTCTCTGCTCTATTTGCTTTTGAAGACTGTGTATGGTGAATAATAATCATTTAGCATTATCCCACTTATGTTGAGCGAATTAAAGAAATAATACATATAACTTTTGCTAGAAAAGTTTACAGCCTAGTTAAAATGCCAAAATGAAAAACTGGTAAGAATTTTTATATTATTTTCCCTACTGTATGGACAGAATGGAGTAATGAAGAAACCGTCTGTGCATAGCTCTGAATATGATACTTAAAAAGGTCAATTTGATATGTTCGACATTTGGAAGATCAAATTATTTAACATTAAATCATGAGCCAATTTCAGAATATAGTCATTGCTCATGGAGGACTTTTACCTTATATTTTGTGAGCTCACTGATTGCTCATTTAGATATTCCCAAGAGTAAAAAGTCACATAAATAATAATAGTTAAAGACTTGGTTAGTCCTTGTGGATACAAGAATATGTCAAGGTCAGGTGCAGTGGCTCACGCCTGTAATCCCAGCACTTTGGGAGACCGAGGCAGGAGGATCACTTGAGGCCAGGAGTTCAAGACCAGCGTGAGCAACACAGCGAGACCCCGTCTCTACCAAAAATTTTGCAAGAGGAAAGAACTTTTTTTTAAAAAAAGAATATGTCAAGTTTTTAGGTAAGATGACTAGTAACCTTTCATAAAATACGGCAGAAGTTTACTAGTTACACTACGGAGGGAGAGTATTTACAGACATATTGTTTTATGGTAGTCATTCTCCTGGAAATACAGAAAAATGCTAGCCCAGTAAATACAAAGTTAATGAATGCTAAAAATAAAATGCAAGCTGCATAGAACTTACGGGCAGATTTTAATGACAAGGTAAATGCTGCAGCATGTGTAATGTAGGTAAATTGATGTAAAAATCTTTACTTTCTGTATCTTTGTAGGATCGACATTTGCAAACTTTGCTTTGCACATACTTCTTTTAAGTATCATAAATGAAAGAGCAGTGGGCTAGGAGCAAGAGATAAATGCTTTCTTGTCCAGATTGCTTCAGACACTGCATTTCTTAGTCATGACCATTTGTTAAGTGGGGATGTGGTGAACTATTGCAAGGATTGGGAAAGTGAGATATTGACATCTGCAGTGGAATGCTCCAATTTCTTCTCTCAGCCAGGGTAACAGGTACCATAGCCTGAGTTTAGAGCCATCCAGTGAGTCAAACTTACAGATATTATCCTACACTTTAGTACAATTCCTTGCTGAATTGAGTCTTGCACTTCTAAGACTATGAACTCCGGTCTGTCCTGTATGTACCACATTGTTTGGCATAGGCGCTCACTCTGTATTTGTTGAATGATCCTGTTCAAGTTCTGTGCACCAAAACCATGCACTTTGTATAGATTATCTGTGACAAGCATGGTACACTAAAACTAGATACTGAAGGATTCTCATGCTGATCGTGCATAGAGGTAACCCGAGTTTAAAATACCATGTGTTGGGTAACCTTTGCAGATTAGCCGCCCCGTGCGCTCGGCTGCAAGATATTCTTTCATGCGATGCAAAGTGCTGGGGAAGTTCGTGCCGAGGCCCAGTCCAGGAGGAAGAAGCGCGTGCCAGGGGTTGAAGGGCAGAAGGGGCCAAGGGACCCCCGCTGGGCGCGGGTGGAAGGCGGTGCGCTCGCCGGCCGCGCTCCGGCCCCGATACCCGGCGCAGCCAGTAAGCGGCGCTGGGCCTCGGGTTTGGCCGCCCGGCGGAGCGGGCTGCGGATTACCTGCAGCTGCGGGGAGCCGGCGAGCTCCTCCCCGCTCGCCCGCCCGCCCCCGCTCCCCACCCCCTCCGCGGCACTAACCCCGGCTCCGCGGGCTCCGCGCACTCGCTCGGAGGAGCCTGGGCCGGGCGCACCGCCGGCTGCAGGCAGCGAGCGCGGCTGGGCTGCGGGGCCGCCTCCCGCGTCCTCCGGGCCCGGGCCGCCCTCCTCCCTCCCGGTGCGGCGCAGGGAGGCCCCGCGCCTCGGCCGCCCCCGCGTCCGCGCCTCCTCCTCCTCCTCCTCCTCCGCTCTGCAGGCGGGGACCGCCTGGCGCTCGGCACCCAGCAGCGCGGCCCCCTCCCGCCCCCGGCTCCCGGGAGCAGCAGCAGCAGCAGCAGCGCGAGGGGCCACCGCCACCGCCGCCGGGCTCCGCGGGGCTCCGGAGCCGGCCCCGGCGAGAAGGCGCGGAGCCATGGCCGATGGGGGCGAGGGCGAGGACGAGATCCAGTTCCTGCGAACTGTAAGCGCCGCGCGCCGCGTGTTCTCCCGGGGAAGGGGGCGCCGGGGCAGCTCGTAGCGGGGTCCGGGCAGAGTGACAGCGGGGACGCGCGGGCGGGGCGAGGGCTGCCCGCTGGGGGTGCTGGAGGAGCCGGCAGCGCCAAGTGTGTGCAGGTGTGCGTGCGGGGGCCAGGGGCGAGGGGGGCGCGTGTCCGCGCGCGCGTGTGGAAAGCCAGGCGCTGGAGCGCGGCGAGCCGGCGACAGGCGCCCGGCTCGGTCCCGGGCCATCGGGGACCCGCGCCTCGGCGCTGCGGGAGCCGGGGAGGAGGGGGACGGCCGATCCGGCCTGCCCTGTGTCAGGGCTTGGAGCTCCCGGGCGCCCGGGAGAAGGGTGCAGAGCGGGGTGGCCGGTGGGGCACGGGGGAGGCGAGGACTCGGGCTGTCGCTGGGAATGCCGCCGCCGCCGCCGCGCGGTTCCTCGGGCTTGCGGGCTGGACCCGCGCGCTGCCACGGAGCGAAGACGTGGATCCGCTTGCTCCGTGTAGCGTGCGCCGCAGCTGGCCGGGGGCGGCCGTGATGGTGCAGGACGCTGCCCGGAGGTTTCCCCCCAAGTCGCCTCCGCGGTCCCCGCGGTCCCCGGGGCTGGTGCCATCCACGGTGGTGCTGCGGCCGCTTGCAGAGCGTGCAAGGCACGGGCAGTGAGTGTGTGTGTGTGTGCGTGAGTGTGTGCGCGAGTGTGTGCGCGCGCTGCTGGGGCACATCGCGAACGTGTCGTTCTCCAAATGCTGGCTTAGCGAATGCCAAGTGCACCAAAGAGAGAGAGTGTGTGTGTGTGTGTGTGTGTGTGCACGGGCAGGTGGATGCCCGGAATTTCCACACTGGGTGGCAGGCAGGGAAAAGGTTGGCTCCACACGGATACAATATTTTCTTCTTAAGTACCTCTTGGCACGGCTCCTTCCTCCCTCTGATTTGTTCGAACACTGCAGATACTTTCCAGGCTGAGGCATTGCTCCCCTGGAAGCTGGGACTCGAGAGCCTCTCCACGAAAGAAAATGCCCGAACTTAGTGTTAAGAATAACCTAGTTAGCATCCTCTCCGTCGTTCCTTCTCCTCCGCTCTGTCCTGCTTCCCGAAGGATATTCCCCGACAGGATTCCCCAGACTTCCCCCACCTAGTCTGCAGCTCCTGCTGCTACTTCTTTCCTTTCCAGTTGCAATGACCCCAGCAATCCCGGAAAATCGTAGGGATGGCTGCGTTTTGAAATATTAACCAGACAGTAACTTTTAGGTGTGAAAATAGTCTGGATGATGTATTTGGGGACCGAACAAGTGCAAACAGTAAATGTGCACAGGAACGTTGCAAACGACCGGGTGTTTCCTCCTTTGCTCTTCTTCCTCTTTTTTTTTCTTCTGCTTTTTCTTTTTTTGAGGGGGGGAGAGCAGTCATGTGGGCATGAAAGGGGGTGGAAGAAAGCTTTGGAAAGGATAATAAAATCCAGAGTCTGCATCAGATAGCGAATGATCTAACCATATAGCAGCAGGTTATGCACTATTGCATACACCATTTGAGATACTCCTGGTACAGACACTAACACCTTGCTCGTGGGGAATCTCTTGAGCCTGCTAGTAATATAGTGTTTTATTTTTTTAATGGAAAATTGTCTGTAAGATTTTTTAAAAAGTAATTAAAGGCACATTAGATTTTTCTCAAAACTGAGGCATCTTTTATTCTGGTGGATAAAATATGTAGTTGCAATGAAATTTTCAATTCAATTTTAATCAAACTCCATGGGGTTAAAATTAGCTAGGCAATTTTGGTAGGCTTCATGCACTCAAGGGCTTCCTGCAGGCTTAACTGTTAAGCTGAGCTCATGGAGGTGGTGTTATCAGAATGCTTAATGGGGACCCCGGGAATGTGCTTGCTGACGGGGTTTTGCACATATAAAGTAATGTTTACTCGGTGCCCCTCGACAGCTGCCTGTCAGCTGCAGCAACACCTTTGATAAGTGGGTCCTGGGTGGAGATCTGGCAGTCCTAGGCTAGGATTTTTCTTTTAATAAAACATCCATAGGTGGTTGTGCTGATGATAAATGACCTTGAAGGAGGTGGCAGAGAGGAGCAGGGGAATGTTTTTTTGGTGTAGCGTTAACATTTGAAAGGCAACAATTCCTTTTCCTCCACATGTTACAATTTTCACGTGGAAATTCTCAAATCCTTTACTAGCTTCTCTCTGACCCTTCATCCTTTCCATTTTTTTCTCTTAACCCGATAATGCTGATGGTTCCGAAACGTTAATAGGGTTAATAATGGAGAGAATATATTTCCTACATTGACTTTAGCTCTTTTTTTCCTGGGGCATTTATTTTTCTGTTGTATGCAATCTTGTCAACAGGAATTAATTCTTCTTTTTTAAAGCACATAGCCCAAGGAGTATTAGGAATCTGAGCATCTTGATAAAATGGTTGAAATAAAAGACTTCTTGATAGTGTTGAGTGAAGCTGTTGTTCATAGAAAAAGAAAATCCAACAGTCATTAAGACGCTGTAATTGTGAAGTTGACCAGACGTTTCATGTGTTCTGATTAGGACATCCTAATTATCGTCTTGAGCAGATCGTTGTCTGTTGGATTTGTATTCAGCACTCCAGCACATGGAGGCATCTTTCTGTCCACTGAAAGCTTTTTTTCTTCTCTTTTTCTAGAACAGGTCTGAGATCACTGTTAAGGGAAGTAGAGGTGAAATCTTTAATGGACTGTAATCCATGAGTTATGTCTGCTGCTGTAAATTAATTCTTCATTTGTGGAAGGGTTTGTCACTGTTCAGCCTGTTCCAGTCCCTCTCTGATCTCTTTCCTGTTATGGTCATGCTCCTGAGGTTACTAACATCCTTCCAGATGGTTATGTAGATGGATGATCATCTTTAATTCAGTGGCTCCCCCATCAGTTGGAAATATGCCCACTCTGACCTGTTTTTCTTTGAAAGAGATGGAAAAGATGTTTGTGGAAACTCTGGTTGTGCCAGGACACTTATTTTATGGTGGAAGAATCCTGTCACAAAGTAAGCCTTCAGCTCTTAATGGATTTGTCCATTGTCACATCCAAATATATCCACGACTTGGAATGTATGGCTTATTTGATTTTAAAAATTTTATTCACTGACCAACGTAGCAATGAATTGTAATTTGATATTTAAAGACACGAATCTGTTTAGTTACATTCCTCTTTTTTTCCCCCAAGCAATTTTATAGGAGGCATTCCCCTGACTTCAGGAAAACCATGATATGAAATGACCTTGGTCGAGGGTTGATTTTTCTGAGGACTTTGCCTTTCTTTCATTTGTGAAAGCACAGCTGAGTTACTCTTGGGGCATACTGTGTCCTTTAGTTTTGTGTTTACACATAGATTGAGACTTAAAACTTAGTACTGGCTGCAAAAATTATTCTGGTAGGAATGCTGAGAGCCTCCCTCTGATCTTCCTTTGCAGAGTGAACTGTTTCACTGTAGAGTTCTTCTCAGTACTTACCAGCTTGCACCAGGATGACAAGAAGCTTCTTAGAAACTGGTTAGCAATTAATAGCGTTAATTGTGAAGTCTAGATGCCAACGTACAATGGTGAATAGGCTGGGCGGGAGTGTTTAGCCCTAGTTTGTAGAGGTCCAGGAAGGTTAATGGTATCGAAGTCAGGGCTCAGCAGGGCAGAACCAGGAGTAAAAGTCAAATCTTAGGCTAATAATGTTCTTTCCAGGAGAGAAAGGCTGCTTTATCCACTGCTGAAGTTATGTTCTAGATTGACAGCAAACAGGATACCCAATCAGTTTTCTCAGCTGTAGGAATGGCACAGAGCACAAATGAAAAGACTGAGTGAGCAGCGGAAATTTGCTCTTTTTGCTACCTTGGTAATGAACCTGTGAGGAGCTTTAGATAAATATGCACTGTTTTCTCAAGGAACTGATGGGAAGCCCACCCGGGCTTACATCATCAGATTTATGTATTTTTTTACTTATAAACTGGTGTGTACATATTGGCAGGAAGGGCAGGATCGACAACACTGTGGGTACTAATTTATTTGACATTCAATCTCATTTGTACTTTGGCTTTAGATAAGCGTTTTTATCACAGCTGACTTACCCGAGACAGGATTCCAACAGCACGGGTGACTGTGACTCTGCATGTGTCGATAGCCTTTGGGGGAAACGGAGAGATGATGAAGCACATGTTTGTCTCCTGAAACTCTGACGTTATGGGAATTTCGTTAATTCAGAAAAACATTGTTGAGCACCTTCTGTGTGCATGGCATGATTTTAGGTATGAAGGCAGCATTCAACATAAGTAGGGGAGTGGTTTGCAGCTATGATTGCAAAGAAGAGATTTAGAGCATGGCATGGGACAATTAGAAGAGAAAAACACATATGTAAACTCTAAAACATTGGAGAAGGAAAACATTTACCCAGTGCACCCCTCTCTGGTTTTGCAGATGAGGAAACTAAAGCTCAGAGAGGCAAAAGGACTTGGCCCAGTGCCACACTCTAAGTTAGTGGCATAGGGTAATGCAGAGTGCATGAAAATCTCTGAAGAATTGCCAGAAAGGTAGTTTATCAGCACATCATTCTTTAGAGAGATTTAAACCCACTTATCTCATTCATTTTATCCTCATCTTGAGTTTCATAGGGTTCCCTGTCCAAACCTGCCCTCTTGTCCTTCCAGCCACTGAAAAGGAGGTTTTTTCCACTCCTTTCTAAATTTACAATCCTTCATATGGTGGATCCTGGTCCAGGGTGGGAATCCATCCTTTTTTTTTGTTTGTGTGTTTTTTTGAGGCAGGGTCTCACTCTCTTGCCCAGGCTGGAGTGCAGTGGCGTCATCATAGCTCATTGCAACCTTAAACTCCTGGGCTGGAGCGATCCTCCTGCCTCAGCCTCCCAAGTAGCTGGGACTGTAGGCGCGCACCATGATGCCTGGCTAATTTTTTCTGTTTTTTTTTTTTTTTTTTTTTTCAGACGGGGTCTTTCTCTTGCTCAGGCTGGTTTTGAACTCCTGGGTTCAAGTGAATCTCCTGCCTCAGCCTCCCAGAGTGCCTGCCCACCCCACCTGCCTTTTTTTTTTTTTTTTTTTTTTGTCTCCCTCTCCACTGATTCCTTCTGGTTTATCTTGAAGCATGCAAATTTCTCCATCTTACAGTTTCTTTGGTTGTCCCTGATGCCTTATTTAGCTGCTCAGCTCCTCTCCCTGCTTGTCTCTACCTCTCCCTTGTAATTATCCAGCTTCTCTTCCTTCTCTGAACCACTTTCCTGGGTGTTATCAGTAACCTCCTCCTTGCCAGATTTCAGTGTGCCTCTCCCTCCCTTATTCCCTTAGACCCCTTCTCAAACTCTGTTAACCCGACCCTCCTTTTTGAAAGCTACTCTGTTTGGCTTTGGAGACATGGCACGTTCTGGGTAATTTTTTGCATTGCTGATCATGCTTTTTCGGAGCGCTTTTTATTCCGTCTACTCCAGGTCTGTGGTTCTCCCAGATGATTCTGTCCTGTTTCCTGTTTTGTGTCTTTTGCCTTCATGTGCTTATCTATGTCACAAAATCTGGGATCTTTTGAATAATAGAGTCTGAAAAGCCTTGACAATGACTTCATCCAGCTCCAAGAGCCAGAGAGATGAAAGGAACTCTCCCGAACGTTCTTTCCCGTGGGAGGAACCTACTGCAGATCTGACAGCGCTGGCTCCTCATTGCCAGCTGCCTGTAGAAGCCTCTGTTCAGACTTCCCTCCTGCCTCTCGGGCTCTGGACACGCCAGCCTGAGCTCATGGTGTATTTTGGTTCCCTGAGTGACTCTCCTTCCTACTGGCTCTGTTGATTGATCGGTGGCTCCCTTATTTCTGGCTTTGGCTTAAAAACACCAGTGGGATCCCAACCTGAAAAAGACTGGAGTCTGAGGCCTGAATCCACCAGTACGTAGTTTCATGGAGGGAATCTTGAAGATCACATGATAAAACTTTTGGTTTTTTTTTTTTTTTGAGACAGTCTTGCTCTGTCACCCAGGCTAGAGTGCAGTGGCACCATCACAGCTCACTGCAGCCTCAAACTCCTGGGCTCAAGCGATCCTCCTGCCTCAGCCTCCCAAGTAGCTGGGACTACAGGTACACACTGCCACGCCCAGCTAAGTTTTTCTATTTTTAGTAGAGACTGGTCTCATTCTTGCTCAGGCTGCTCTCGAACTCCAGAGCTCAAGCGATCCTCCTGCCTAGGCTTCCCAGAGTGCTAGGATTACAGGTGTGAGCCACTGCACCCGGCCATGTGATAGAACTTTTTGTGAAAACCTGTTATGGTCCCTGGCTCAGGGGACGTGCTCAATGTATTCATTTAATTCTGTTTTCTCTCCTTGTATCTAATTTGTCATCATATCCCATCATATTTCCCTTTGCAATCTAGCTCAGATTTAGGTGTCTTTCATACCCCCTTTCCTTCTTGTTCATATGCCAGTACTTGTTCCAACCTTCATCATCCTTCTTCCCCCAACTAATTGGCAACCCACCTAGAATCCTCCTGCCATTTTAATCCTCCCAAAACCCTTGCATTCATCCCTCACTTTTCAGTTCCCATCCCGTCACATCCAGTTCTCCTTCTCTACTTGGCTTAGACCTTTTATAATCTGCCCTTTGATAGCTTGCTTAGGTTCTCCCTCCTACATGGAACTTTCTTGGATCACTGCAACCAATTCCGATCTTACCTTTCTCTGAGCATCTCTTGAGCTCCCCAGGCAGTTCCATACATTTCGTCCCTTGTTTATATACTCAGTCCCCTGATTCTCTGTGGGAGTGTTAGGACCCTATTGGGGGCATTCGTTTTCCATGATGCTTAGCGCCAGGGCAGGTTTGAGAGACATGCTATGGCAAGTTAAAGGTCGGGACAAGAGAAAAGATCCTTCCCAGCCCTCTGATCAAATGTGACGATCGCTTTGACGTATCCAAATGCAGAGGAAGGGATCTGTTATGAAGGAAGTAGGTGAAGATAGTGCAGGCCGGAGAGTGGAATGAGACCCCTTCCAGAGGCAGAAGAGGAAGAGGGTGGGTGAGTCACATTCTGAGATGAGGACAGAGGAGGTGTGTAGGGGGAGGGATGCGGTGACGGCTGCTGCTTTGGGAGGTGGCAGTGGCTCCTGGACCAGTGGGAGAGGACACCTGGTCCCAGGCTTGTGGGGGAAAGCAGAGAGAGGGAAGTGGCAGTCACTGAAGCGAGGGAACTAAGGACAGTGACTTAGCAATTGATGGAGTGATTGGGGCTGCCCCGAAGAAATACTAGGTTCGAGTCAGAATTCGTGTGTCAAGCGAGCAGCTCCTAGATGGTGAGGTGACTTCTGGGGGCATCGCTGGAATGTCCAGTGGAGCAGTTTCATTCCCTTACTTTCATCTTTTCAATCATGGGAAGAACACTGGGATGGCGACCCTGCTGATGAGTGGTTGTGTGACCTGGGCGTTGGTGGGGCCATATCAGGATCCTTTCCGGAGAGGTGACATGAGGTCTTAGTTATCTCCAACGGGCTCTCTGAGGTCGTTTCATGTCGTTGTGTTCATAGCCCTGGGGTCAGCCAGACTCGAACCATTCAGAAGGGTGTGTATAACAAAATCTCGCCCTTGGACTGGAAATAGATGCTTTGACTGATCATGGGGTCCCTGGAAATCCTCATCCTGGTGGGTCATGGAGTCAGTAACTAAACTCCTAGTGATCTTGTTAGCACATCCTCTGTTCTTTGTAGCTGTGAAGTGCTTCTCTGGCTTCCTGTTATACCTTCTCCCTGGGTGGTGAAGAAGTGACCCATGTTTCTGGGGTTTCCTTAAATGTTCCAGTTGGCCTGAAAGCACAGGAGGAAGATGTATTTCCTGGTTCTCTGGCCCATTACAAGTTCTTTGGTGATTCTGGTGCAATGGAATGGAAATCCAAGGCTTTCCCTGTTAGTAACTTGGAGTGTTCAGAGGACCTGCACATAATTGCCCTCGTGCTTGTCACCCAAGCAGAGCTCCCCCTAGAGTAGGGGACCGTGAGTCCAAGGGAGACCTCCACTGGACTGGGCCCAGGAACCTACCATCCACCACCTGATGATTAGTATCTGCCAGTTTACCAGAGGGAAGCCTTAAATCCAACCGGGGAGCCAAGTCAGGTGCAAGGCAAAGTGAGTGGAACAGCAGAAAGTGCTGCAGGAGCTCAGAGGCTGGTGGGGCCTTGCTAGGTCTGAGAAGGGTTGAGGCAGGAGTGAGCACGTACTTGTTCACTGTGACACATGGTTCCCAGTGTGCTGGGAAAACCTACGTGTAATCGGGGAGTTACAGACACAGGCTCATACTTCTCATCACTGTGGCGGAAAGAACAACCTGATGTGGCCAATTGACTTTTTCTGTTATGGCAAGCACTTTTTTTTCCCCCTTTAAAAATTTTGAGATTTGAAAAAAGCTTTTGCACATTTGTTCCACTTCTAATGAAATGTTAATTGTCTGTTTCCTTCTGAATTTAGAGTCTGATTCATAATGTCCATGTGAACCCATGAATTTCACGCACTTAATACATAACCAAAGATATCCAAGAAAAAGATACATTTTGAGAGGATCAAGAAAGAAAAACAAAAAAGGAAAAATTGCAGGAAGAATCAAATCCTGAGTCTTGAGTAAATTGGGATATTGTTAAAATGAATGCTAAACATCACACTGAGTTTATAGCCACGAAAGTTGTATTCTCTTATGTTTCATAGCAGCTTTCTAGTTAGCAAAATAAAAGGAATTAGGATTTAAATTCTTTTGGATTTTGCTGGAGTTTGTGTTTCTTTCGTATTCAAAGAAACTTTTCGTGCGGAAAGTGTGGTCACACACACATGCACAAATGGGTGAAACATAGTCGTCTGGATTTCTTTTTACCAAATTTTGACTTTGAAATGAAATTCAGTTAAATTAGTTCATGAGTAATGGTCAATTATTGGTGTCTGTTGCTGCTTCACTTCCAATGCTTTGGGTTTTTTTGTCTGTGTTGTTTGTTTTTTGTTTTTTGTTTTTGAAAGGGGTGAGCTACAGGGCTCATGAGTGAGTTGCTTGTGAGAGACGCCATTTTAATAGTGTCAGGGTCCCTGGGTGGTGAAGCAGTGACCCATGTTTCTGGGGTTTCCTTAAATGTTCCAGTTGGCCTGAAAGCACAGGAGGAAGATGTATTTCCTGGTTCTCTGGCCCATTACAAGTTCTATGGTGATTCTGGTGCAATGAAGTGGAAATCCAAGGCTTTCCCTGTTAGTAACTTGGAGTGTTACTAACTATCTTCAGGGCTGGAGACAAACTTTCACCACCTCATTGTCCAGGGAAAATGGCATCCGCGTGTCTCTTCGAGGTTGTCTGAGGCATGCTTAGGGCACATTTGAACAGTCCCAGAGGCTGACAGAAGTTCCTCAGCTCTCAAACACAGTGTCAGCCCTGAGGGGTGACCCTCTCCCTGGTGTGATGCCTGGTCAGAACAGGGCTGTTTTGCATAGTGACCTACCTGCTGGTGTTGGTGACTCTATTTCTTGTAGGTTCACTGACATGTACTGTCCAGTATGTTCTGCCTGAGCATCTCATGTGTGTTTTCTCATGAAATCCTTGCAAAATCCCTCAGAGGTAGGTACAAAGAAGTTAAGTCAGTAGCCCAAATTTTCGGACACAAATGGTAGAGCTCTGGTTTCACAGCGCGGCAGGCTGGCTCTAGAAGCCACCTCAATCTTGCAGACCATACAAGGAGCCCTTTTTGCTGGAGACGAACATATTTTAAAACAAGAGGGAAACTTTGATGCCCTGCTTCTCCCTTCAGGAAGGTGCTGGGTAACATTGAATGTGAATTTCTTACGCTACCAGTGCCTCCCAGGATATCTGCCATATCATAGGCTGTGTTTAATGTTTGTGGAGTTGAACTGAACTGATTCTCTAACACAACATTTTAGATAATAAAAATGGAATAAGGCAATTGTATGCAACCTTTACTAGGTTACCTGAATGCAGGTGTATGGCTGGGGTAGCTCCTTTGTTTTGCAGCATTATACCAGGTAAGTAGGAGGTACCATGCAGGTAGAAGACATAGTTCCCATAGACTTGAGATGTCAACACAGAGGAACCTTATACACATCAACTTACGGTCCTGTGGGGATTGTGCTCTATGTAAATTCAAGAGTCCAAAAGGGAGTAGAGTACTACTCAGCTATAAGAAACAATGGTGATCTAGCACCTCTTGTATTTTCCTGGAAAGAGCTGGAACCCATTCTACTAAGTGAAGTATCCCAAGAATGGAAAAATAAGCACCACATGTACTCACCATCAGATTGGTTTCACTGATCATCACCTAAGAGCACATTTAGGAATAACATTGATCGGGTGTCGGGCAGATGTGGGTGGGGGAGGGGATGGGTGTATACATACATAATGAATGCAATGCACACCATCTAGGGGATGGACATGGTTGAAGCTCTGACTCAGAGGTGTGGGGGGGGCAATATATGTAATCTAAACTTTTGTACCCCCACAATATGCTAAAATAAGAACAACAACAAAAAAGAGTCCAATAGGTGAGGAGGTGATGAACATGCCGTGATATGGGCTCTGCTAGTCCCCTCTGCAAGGTGGAATAAACAGTGGTAAAAGCAGAGCTTCCATTTCACATGAAATGTGGAAGCAACATGAAAGGAAGAATCTAGAATGTAGAGCAACACGTAAGGGAGGAATGAAAGTTTCAATACAGTGCCACATCGATCTCTGCAAGTGCTCCAAAGTTCATGTTGAGGAGTTTCTGAAAATTTTGATTCATTTTAATTTTGGAACAGCTGACATTTGGGGGAGTGGGTTAAGGGATGAAAACACAAAAGTCCTTTTTTTTTTTTTTAAAAAAAAAAAAAACCCACTATTTTCAAGAACTGTACTGCAGGGTCATGTAACAGGTACAAACCTATAGGGAAGAACACGGTATTTTTCTTCCTTTTGGGAAAGAATAACCTATTGAAGGATGCTTGAGGCATTTGAAAAATGTAGCAGAAACACACATAATACACACACACACACACACACACACACACACATGCATGCACACACAGAGAGGATCCAATCCCTAGTTCCCTTTACCTCTCTCACCTTATTTTCTGGGCTGTCCCCTCAGTCCCCTTTAGTCCTGGATGCATCTGTCACGACGCGTCTCCAAGGCCAATGCTCACAGCTGGGAGTTGTGATCCGCTTACACTCCCTGGCTTGTTGTAAGTTCAGCACAATGTCAGGAGCACATTTCTTCTGGAATCCCAGACGTGAAAAGCCGTGATGCAATGTTTTTGATTGATGACTGTCAGAGAAGCTTAAAGAGTTCAGTTGCACTGCCATCCTCTTGGTGACAGTCAAGGGACCTTCCTCTCCCGAAGATGGGGTGTCACTATTCAGTGTAGACGTCTTGCTCCTGCACAAAGAACCGCAGCGCGCAGGAAAGCCTGCAGAGGTGGCCCAGCCTGAGTCCTGCTTGCACAGAAGAGGGTGCAAAAACTGGGGAAGGAGAAGACGGCATTGTGGTCTCGGCCCTTCCTGCCGCGTCGCCTGGTCTCTTCATTTAATTTGTTCATCTGCGCTTGCGCCTGCCCTTAGAGAGTTTATTCTGTCTCTGTGGGTGGGATGGGAAATAAGGCAAAAGCAAACGTTCTGCCACTGAGTGGACACAGGAGTCAGACAACTGTTGGGGAAAGGATGTCAGGAGGGAGGGGTCTGTGTCCCAGAGGTAGGATTTTCCGAGGCTTCCTGGAGGAGGCAGCTTTACAGTCGCACAATTTTCAGACCAAAAAGGAACGTCAGGGATCATGGTCCAACCTCATGCTTTTAGAGTGAAGGCAAATGGAAGGACACGCATTTGGGCTACCATTTATTCAGCTAAGACAGGGTAGCTGCAATTCATTTGCTTCCCGGAGCAATCCGTTTAGTCCCCAAAGCGGTTAATTGCATTTCTACAGATCAGGAAACTGAGTTGCGGAGAGGTGAAGTGACTTGTTTAAGGGCAATTGATGGAGTAAGTAATGCTGCTGGTGAGCCCAGAGTCTTCCAGATGCCAAAACAAAGCCCTTCTCTCTGCTTCCTTCCTCCTCTCCTTCCTTCCTTCCACTGTTGGGAAAAACTGTGAATTGGATGATAAAGAGCAGTTTGTGGCCGTCCTGTCTATCACACTCACCCATTTAGGTTTTCTCTGCTTTTCATTTGTCTTTGAGCTGTTTTACAGCTCTGTTAAGTTGTAGAAAACTGATCGTGATGATTCCTGAACCTTTGATTCTCACTTCTAGAAAATGCAACTTGTGTCTGGTGGGACGCACTTACCTGTAGCTGCTGAGCAGTTTTGGGCTTACCCGGCCAATGCATCTCGGCATTCCCGGTGGGCTCATAGAGTCACGAGTCCTTTGGTGTCACCTTTGAACCTGCTGTGATAGCACACTGGCTCTGTAATGAAGGAATTCCATAAAATCTTGGACATGTGTTCATTTGGTATTGATATTTGTTTAAGAGTCATATTTTACTTTAAAAAATGATCTTCAACATCACTACTGTGCCTCCAAAAGTAAAGCTGGGTGGGGTTGAGAGGGATTTGGGTGGGGAGGGGGGGGACATGGGGACAGACGAGAAGGGGAATGTGAGTCGAGGCAGCGTCTTTGCTGTTCTGTGTCCCCAGCGCCAGGTGCATTTTCCACCCTCTGCCCTGCGCTAAGCCCAGGAGGCTCCTGCTCTGGGCGGGTGCTGGGAACACTGTTTCCTCCCCCTGTAGCCTGAGATCGGGGGCTGAGCACAGAGTCCCGCTGTCACTGCTCCCGAGAAGTCCCACCTGCTGTCGGATCCTGTCGCACCCCCAGCCCACTCCTTGGCCAGTGATGCATTCATCACACTCTTCCTCTTCCTTGGCAGGACCCTGGTGGAAACAGACAGAAAACACATGGGTACACGTTAGGGACAGAGATGACGTCGAGTATGAACTGTCGTAATCCTGGGAGGGTTGGGGAGCCTTGAGACCAGGGTCGGGCCTTGGCACTTAATTCGTAAGGTAAGAGGGACATTTGGAGTTACTCCTTTTTTAATTTTTTGCCTCTCAAGACAAGGAAATGGGTCAGAGCTGTCCATTAGGAAGATTAACGTGGCAGCAATTTATAAGATAAATTGGGATAGAGAGAGATCAGAACGAGACTGGAGCTAAGAAGCGTATTAGGCGACAGTCACTTGGAGCGAGATCATTTGATCCTAAATTTGGTCGGTGGTTGAGAGCACTCAAAGGAGCAGGGAGGCTTAAGGGACACCGTGGAGGGAGGGTTTGTGGGATTGGTAACTGATTAGGTGTAAGGAGAGGAAAAAGACACAGGTGAGTTTAGGAGGCTCAAAGAAATGTGGTGGTGTTCATTTGGAAATCAGGAGGAAGGGAAGGTTTTAGGGGGAGGCAATGAGATTTGTGTTGGACAAATTTATTTGGAGGTATGTTATGGACCGAATTGTGTCCCCCTAAAAAGATACGTTGACATCCTTACCGCCAGGCCCTCAGAATATGACCTTATTTGGAAATAGGGTCTAGCCAGAGGTAATCAAGTTAAAGAGAGGTCATTAAGGTGGCCCCTGGTTCCATGTGACTGGTGTCTAGTTACACACGGATGGAAGATGACATGAAGACACACAGGAAGAACACCCGTGGAGTTTGGAGATCTACCTGGAACAGAGTTTCCTTCCCACCCTCAGAAGGAACCAACCCTGCCTTGAGCTCAGACTTCTGGCCTGCAGAACTGTGAGATGACACCTTTCTGTTGCTGAAGCCATCCACTCTGATGCTTTGCGATGGCAGCCCCAGGACGCTGATTCACGGTGCAACGCTGCAGGTGTGGAGGATGGGCCTCAAGTGGCAGATTGGACACCGCGGATGTGACAGCAAAACCACGAAAATGGACGAGATGATTTGGAGAAGGAGCACGGAGAGAGCTCAGCAGCAAAGGCTGAGAGGAAGGCGATCAAGGCGACCTCTGATGGCCCATCAGAAATGCAGCAGAGGTCTCTAGCAGGAAGCGGAAAGGAGACACCAGACTGCAGGAGGCCCAGAAGGGAGAGGGTGGCAGTACGCAGAGGCCTATGACATAGGTGACCTTTGCACCCCATGTGCTGATGGAGAGGAAGAGAGAGGAGGTGGAAGCTTGAGAGGGTAAAAGAAAGTTATGGGTTCTTTTCTTTTTTTTTTTTTTGTCATGGCAGAGACATAATCTAAGGTTGCAGGGGCAGAGGGGATGATGTAGCCAAGTCCTGGGTCCAGGATGGGATAAAGACCCCCACCCCATACACGCCACCAGTATTGGGCACATACCTGAGCTAATGCATCCCCTTCCTTTTGCAGATACCTACTTACTCCTTTACCTAATTTGAGAGCACATGCTATTTTCATTTGACTTTGGTTTAGCTTTGCATCATTTCATTTTCTGCTGGGGACCCTTTGATAAGTAATTACAATTAGAGCTCTCTAAAGCTTCATTGGTTCTGAGCTGGGCATGTTTTGTTTGGATGTTGTGGGGTGTTGGTGATTAAATAACCCAGCTAGGCTTGAAGCAAGCATATCTCATTAGGATGAGTGGGAGAAGTTCATATTGCTGGTGGATTTTTTTTTTTTTTTTGCATAGCTGCTGATTCAAAGAGACTATAGGGCTTATATAGGTAATTACAAACAATTTTTAGCAAATGGTCAACCTGGAAATAAATTGGAGTGATTTTCTGAAATCACTCCAGGGAAAAATGTTGAAATGTCTTAGGAAACAGAATAATTCTGCTGATAGAGACTACCCTTGGCTTTCCTGCTATGAAAAATAGCTGGCTAAAAAAATTTCCGTACTTTTTCAGGAAATTAGCAAATTATATTTTCAGAGCTTTTCCCCCCCACATTTTTGTGTAATTGGCCCTATACTGTACATACAATTTGTAGTTTGTAAAGCACTGTTTTTAAAAAATTCTGAACAGGATGTCTATATAGCATTTAAGTGTGTAAATTCTACATTTGTATCACACTTAAAGCCAGTGATTTAAAAGTAAAAGCTTTCAGTAGATACATGCACTTAACGACAAAGCATGTATCTTGATCTCTTTAGTGCTCTGAATCAATGCCTACACTTTCTTAAAAGGAATATGCCTTTGAGATGATGATTATTATAGGATTTGCTCAAAACTAGCCAAACCACATGCTTACGATGCATCAAATACATGATTAAGACAAAAGTATGTCACCCTTTGCCCCTATCAAATTAAATACAGTACATCTTACCTTACTTAAATAATAGATGTAAATATGTAATGCATATAAGTATATGCCAAATGTCAATCAAGGTTATATATTCTCTAGCTTCTTAAAAACTCTCTCCGGTCAGTCATGTGCTGGCTGAAGTGTTCATCATCCTTCTCCTTGGTCTTGCCCAGCACGACCAAAGCTGCCAGCACTTTGCTGGACACGCAGAGGCCCTTACAGTTTGAAGGTCAAAGGTTCTACCTTTCCAGGTGCTAGAGTAAATTTTAGCACGGGCCCAGGCTCAAACTCACCAATCCGTACATATCTAGGTCTCCCTTCTTAGAAAATGAAGTCACTCTTGTGCAAATGTTCAAGAGAATTTGAGAATCAAATGGAAGGAAGGTAGGGGTTGGATCAAATGATCTAGAAGCCTCTTTCTCTCTTCCCTGAGACTCTACCGTCTTTTTACCTGGGTGAGGTGCTTGTGGATGCTGGTCTGGACAAGGGGAGTTGAGGGGATTGGTAACACTCTGGTGCAAACTGGAAGATGGCGAGATGGCTCCCCAACTTGTTCATACGGAGTGTTCAGGAACTGCCATATCTACTGCTGGTAGAACCTTTTCTAGTTTCCATCCTGCCTGGGACATTTTCTACAGAACAGGATTTTGAGAATTTCACATAATTAGCAGAACAAGAAAAAATGGTATACGTCATAAGAAAAATCTTGCTCTGGACAGGCGTAAAACAAGGACCTGAATGTTGGCAGGGAATGATTCCAACAATTCCATACACCAGTTTCATGCAGGCTCATAGTAGGGATGGAACAGAGAGATCATTTCTTGGGCAAACTGAAGCCCAGAGTTTTGTTAAGAGGGGCTGTGTAGAGAGAGAACTCAGATGACTTATTAGGGTGTAGGAATGGACTTTAAAATCTCAGTGTTAACAATGATAATGCCATTGCTCTCTAACATGAATAATGGAGCAGACTAAAATCTGGCCAAAACAGAGTTTGGTCAATAAATCAAGGGGCAGGACTTACACGTGTTTGCATAAGGGAGAAAATGAATAATGGGACCCTCTTTTGCTTGTTGTTCATACCATCAGGAGTCAAGAACTTTGAATAATTTAGCAGTACAACTTGCAAGAAGAGCCCCGATGTTGTAGATAAATGGAGTCTATTTTTAAGGTTAGATAAATTCAGACTATTTTTATGGGCAGGGAAAAATTATTGCTGAAATGTTTTTGATAAGATTCCTGTATGCCATAAACTGAAATACTGAGAGCAGAACAGTTTTTCACATGAGTGAGGCGGGGAGAAGAAAAACTACTATAAATTATAAGAGACTAAGGGTATGTTTTTATTTCAGTGTTGAGTTAATAAGTTTTCAAGCATTCTTTTTTTTTGTGAGACAGGGTCTCGCTCTGTCACCCAGGCTGGACTGCAGTGGTACAGTCACAGCTCAGTGAAACCCTCAACTCCTGGGCTCAAGCGATCCTCCTGTCTCAGTGTCCCTAGTAGCCAGGACTACAGGCATGTGCCACCACACCCAGGTGATTTTTTAAATTTTTTATAAAGGCAGGATCTTACTATTTTGCTTAGGCTGGTCTCACATTCCTGGTCTCAAGTGATCCTCCTGCCTCATCCTCCCTTAGTGCTGGGATTACAGGCATGAGCCACTGTGCCCAGCACAAGCATTCATTTTTATTTAGCTACAGAATTGTCTTTTTGGCTGTTCCAGTTCATTGTGACTGATATAAATATTGGATGGACCATGTATTAGGCTGATATTTTCACTGCATAGTGATGCTATGAATACACTGGATAAG
>CM052455.1:2585956-2612041 GCA_028533085.1 Varecia variegata | reverse complement strand
GATGACTAAAAGTAGTTCACGAAAATCAGGAATGTTTATATAACATTTAACTTAAGAGAGAAATATTTCCCAAGGAAAATACTTGATGATTTTTTTTTAATCAGTTAATGCTGCTGCCTCTCACAATTTTTAAAAACCTAAGTGAAGTACTGAATTGTCAGGACTGAACAATTTCCTTCAATATTTGGGCAAAGTCCTTTTTTTTTTTTTTTTTTTTCCTTCTAAAGGGTATCAGGCAAGAAGAGTTTGGACTTCTTGTTTATGATTTTATTTTCAGAGTTTTATTTTCAAAGTTATTTACTAAGTCTTATTTTTATTAAGCTATTTCTCGAGAAATAGGTTTTACTTTATTATTTTTCACTTTAATACTGGTTTTCCCTAACCCTTGCATTTTATTAGGAATTTTTCTTAAAAACTTTATGTTTGAAATGAAATGCTCATGGGTGTGGCACAATGGTAATAAACATTTTCCTTTATTCTTCTCACCCTAAGTTTTTGCATGTTCTCCATTGCTCATCAGATTATTTATCAAACTCATCACTTGGTCCAATTAAGGTGTCAGGGGATGTTTTGATATGTTTGTGCTTAACATTTTACCTTTCCACATTTTTATGTTTTTCTCTTGCATGCCGACTTGAAGCAGAATTGGCAGCGTATTCAATAGTTCATCAGTCGAAAACAAATCTCCCTGTGAGTTACGACAGCAGGAGATGGAGTCCTGGCCCTCGAGGACCTTACGATTCGGGAGCAGAGAGAAAGCTGGCTCCCTGATAATGTTAATTTGGGGTGCGATCGATGCCAGGAGATGGTGCAGCATTTGAGGTCAGTTGGAGTCTAGGAAATTCCACTTTCCAGGGGTCAAGGTGGACTTCCAGGCATTCGGTGGACGGGCAGAGAGATGAGAGAGAGACAGGTGAGGGGCATGCTCCTCGCAAAGGAGCAGAGACCCGGAGACTGAGCTGGGTGGGAGAGCCAGGGCCTCTCAGTTTATCAGTGCACCAACCTGCAACGGGGCAGTAAACGCCAAAGGGAGCCGTCGGAGGCTTTCTGGGGTGTCAGTTTCAAAGCTGTTTTCTGTAAGCAAAAAAATGTATTTGGAGACATGTATTTAATCTTAAAAAAAAAAAATGGTAGGGGTTTCGGCCTTTTCTTTTTAGTGTATGTCAGAGCATTTTAATCTAGAAATATTTAAAAATACTCACCACTTAGTATATCTGGTGCTCCAGGAAGATGTAGCCCATTTCCCTTGTGTCTTGTCTCTACCTTCACCCCACTGCACACCGAAATAGACGTTTCGGGACCCACAGTAGGGGATTTGCGAAGAGCATCTTTGTGAAGAGCTAAAGGTGAAACCTGAATGTCCTTTTAAGGACTTTGGGTTTTATTCTGGAGTCTCCAGTTGATTGTTATTGAACAACCATTTCCCGAATGGCTGATTTGTGGTCTGTGTTTAGAGTGCAAGTAGGGTTCCTCCTTGGGGACGGGGGGTGGGGGGCGTACTTTGAGCAGGTGGCAAGTCAGGCTGTGTCAGGGAGACAAATCCGGCCACAGCGTGGAACCCGGGTGGTGACAGTGGGCAAGGCCAGAGATGAGCCTCGTAAGAGGAAGTGGGACCAAGGAGGAGGCGATTGCCCTGGTCTGTGTTTCAAATAAACAGTTTCAAGCCTTGCTGTTCATAGGGTGACAGGGAAGCATGAATCCACACTGCCTTTGTATAGTCATTCTTTCCTGTTTCAAAGTCGGTGTTTCATTGGGCTATCTTTTGGTAAAAAACTACTCAAGGGTGTTACTGTCATTTCTGTTCATTTTTTAAGCATGATTTGTGAAATTTGAAGTATAACATATTTGCATATAACATTATATTTGCATCTCTCTATGGGCTTGCATAGCAGAGAGCATCCAATTAATATCAATTTAAAAATGGTTGCTAGGGATATTAGGATTGTGTTTATAGTGACTTATTTTTATTTTTTTCCTAATAGGACTATTTTAGAAAACTTTGACCATCTCAGTGATAAGGAAGAAGCTGTGGCTTGGGGAAAAGAATAGAGCTTTGGAGTCAGAAATATCTGGGTTCAGTTCTTGGTTCCACTATTGGAAAAGTTACTTTCACCTCTTCCCTTTTGCATAAAATAAAATCTACCCCATCAAAGAAAATTTTTAAACATTTATGTATTTTTTAAATTTTTTAAACAAAGATATTTATTTATTTTATTTTATTTCAGCATATTACAGGGGTACAAGTGTTTAGGTTACATATATTGCCTTTGCCCCACCTGAGTCAGTAAAAATTTTTTTAAAAATTTATTATCTTTTTTTAGTGATGGCATCTTACTATGTTGTCCATGCTGGTGTTGAACTCCTGGTCTTAAGTGATTCTGCCACCTTAGCCTCCCAAATAGCTGGGACTACAGGCACCAGCCACCAGCCCTGGCTTCCCATCAGATAAACTTCTTAACTTGCTCAATACGTGTTAATTTCCTCTGTGCTGTCCCTGGAAGCCAGAGGGAAGAGAAGACATGAAAAAGCACAGGACTCTGAAGCCACAGGGTGTACAACAGCTGTGATTTTGGAATAGTGTAATCATGTGTGTCTGTGTTTAATCAGATTGCTTTCCTAATTTCAAGAACCAAGAGCATTTGGGGTGCAATGCCCCATTACTTGATTTCAGTTGGGGGGTCCTGGGCTCCTGGGAACTTGAGGGGAGAGGACGCCAGGGGAAGCAGAGCTATGCAGACAGGGACAGGAAGATCAGTGACATTGTGACTTAAGGCACACTCTGCTCCTGCCTGTATTCGTTTGCCTGGGCTGCCATAACAAAGTACCGCAGACTAGTTGGCCTAAACAACAGATATTTATTTTTGCATCATTCTGCAGGCTGGAAGTCCAAGATCAAGGTGTTTGCAGGGTTGGTTTCTTCTGAGGCCTCTCTCCTTGGCTTGTAGATGGTCTTCCTGTCTCTGTGTCCTCCTGTGGTCTTATCTCTGTGTGTGTCTGTGTCCTAGTCTCCTCTTCTTATCAGAATACCAGGCAGATTGGATTAGGGCCCACCTTCATGTCTTCATTTTACGTTAATTACTTCTTTTCTTTATTTCTTTTTTTCGTTTTTTTTTTTTTTTTTTTTTTGAGACAGGTTAGGTGTGTTGCCAGGGCAGAGTGCAGTGGTGCAATCATGGCTCACTGTAGCCTTGAACTCCTGGGCTCAAGTGATTTCTCCTGCCTCCCAAGTAACTGGGAATACAGGCATGCACCACGGTGCCCAGCTAAATTTCTATTTTTGGTAGAATGGGGTCTTGCTATGTTGTTCAGGCTGGTCTGAAACTCCTGGCCTCAAGTGATCCTCCCTCCTTGGCAAAGAGCTAGGGTTACAGGCATGAGCCACCACACCTCGCCCTTAATTACCTCTTTAAAGGCCCTGTCTCCAAATACAATCACATTCTGGGTATGGGGTTAGGGCTTCAACATATGACTTTTGCAGGGGTTTGAGGGGCAGTGCACAATTCAGTCTATAACCCTTCCCATCTCACTGGTCAAGATTTTTGAAGAATATTTTCTAGGCCACTGACCTTGAGAAAACAATTCTCACCTTGCACATGTGAAAGATAGGAGGACCCTTCTACATTAAAGCTCTGATTCCCTGCAGGAGGGACTGCTTTCGGGGAAAACTTCCCAAATTGCTGAATTTCTCTTCTTCCCTCATTAGCTGCTGTTGCTTCCAGACGTTGCCTGAACCAGCATCTGGGCCCAGAGAATAGTGTCCTGACCGTTCTTCTTTCACTGGGCTTGGTTTTCATCGTGTATTCGCAGCAACTCATCACATTTTGTTCTCTTTCCAAGTTCAATCCCAGGTTTAAGACATACTGCTTATTTCACTTTTCTTTGCTGTTGCTGCTTTTTCTTCTTCTTCTCTCTCTCTTTTTTTTTTTTTTTGCTAACCTGCTTACCTACCAGTGATGAATCATCTGATATTTTATAGTCTAGCAAAGTTGGGATAAAAAAATGTAAATGTTTTTATTTAAATGGAGATGCAAAATGTGAGAAGTGTAATGAGTAATGATTCACTCTTCAAGCACCATTTGCGGAGGTAGATTTATTCCTAATACCAGATGCCCCAAGACACATTTTTCTTTTTCTTTTCAGCCCAATGGAGATGTCAATAAGCAGAAAATGGCATTCACGCACCTCGTTAGAAACCAAGTGCACGGAAGGTGAACTAGCTGGGTCTCACCACATTCTCAAATGTGAGATGTGGACAGAATTAATGTCCCTCTCCGCATCCAGGTGGCCATCCTGGCCTTCTCTTCCCACACTCCTCCTTCCACAGTGGGCTTGGAAGTGTTTTTAAAATGAGACTTCATAAAATTTGAGAAAGTCTCCATTTAGTTTTGTGTGGCTTTCATCTCAGAAAGTCTTCTCATTATTTAGCACAGAGACAACCTTGTAGATTACTTTAAAAAGACGGTATTCACTATTGTTTCTCTGTGGATGCTGGGTTGAGGCAGTGGTATTTGTGCCACCAATTTGGCATCTTCTGGCACCAGCGGAGAATTGTACCCAGTTGACACCTTCAAATTTAGAAGTGAAATGATGGCTACACTGACCATGTCTGCCTTTCAGAGAATCCTGGAAATTAATGTAAATAGATGGAAGACATGATACTGAATTTAGTCCTCCTGACCCCAAGCTGCTTGGGACTAGCCATTGGTAAAGGTGTGCCTGGCGTACACGCGTGGTATGTTTGCATTTGTGGATTGGTGGTCTTTGGTATGCATGCAAAATGCAGATGGTTAATGAATTCCTGGCCATGGACACCCTCCCTGAATCTCAATGCTTGGTCAGGAGAGATGAGAAGCTAGTACTTGTGCTTTTCTCTCCTTTTTATACTTTCCTTGCAAAACTGCACCATATTTACAGCTTCCTTCAACAAATACGTAAATGTGTCTTGGATGCCTCCTGAGAGTCGGGCACTGGAATAAATGCTTTTCATACTTGTCACCTCAAACTCCTGCGATGTAAGACAAAACGAAATAAGAAACAAAAACTGGGGACGTTGGTTATACATGACTTTTCCGAGGTTTCTAATCTACAATTTATCATCGTTTCCTGTTTGGGGATTCATTGCTTGATAAAAGATTAAACTAGGGACTCAAATTAGCCTGCATTGGTTTTACGTTGTTGTAGAAAATATTTGAGGGGTAAGGTAAGTGTTCTAACCAGGAAGTTCCTTCCTTCCGGCCTGCTTCTGTGGTAGGTAGCACTCTCCTGTAGTCCTTAGACATGTTTAGATTAAGCTGTCATGTGAAGGATACAAGATATGGCTCGTAATATCTTGCCTTCAAAAGAAGTTACAGGATAGTGTTCTTGGGGACAGAATTTTATTGCATTTCAGTTGAGTGTCTCTATGACTTATAAAGCCAAAATAACCCTTTCTTGCTTGAGTTTCCACTGTAACAGGAAAAGCCTTCTCTATTCCCAAATAACGAGCCAAATCCATATGAGTTCCATGAATTAAATGAGTCCTTGGATTCAAAAATATCCGCAAACTCATGGAGAGGCACCCTCTGGTTTTCTGCCCTTTCTACCTGCTGACTCTCACCTTTTAAGTATCTCAGAGCTCCCAGGAGATCTCTGCTAATTACATTCATGTCATCTGCCTCCAACTTAACTCATTCCCAACTGAGGGTGACTGTATTCCATAGTAGATCTCAGACTAGTTTTTCTTAGATGTAAGTGAAGAAAGCCAGTATCTCTTAACAGGTGGGCATGTTTGCGAATAAGCAAACCCTTTTCATCCCATTCCTTTAATTGCCAGATTTTAAAATGCATTTCCAACTAAGATAGTGTTGCAAAAAAGAATCACTGTTTCTTTCCATATACTGTTTCATGCCTTTTGAGTACATTTATTATTGGAAATCATTTTTTCTTCAGTCTAGTATTAGTGGAGGTATGTCTCTAGGTGGTAGTGAGTCAGTGAGAAGTAACCAAAAAGCCACACCGATTTAAAGAACTAAGCTACTGAGAATTGAATTAAACGAAAATGTATCTTGTCAGGTTTATCTGTGATCTCACATTTTATCACCAACCCTCAAGGGCTACGGTGAAATCCACACTACTTTTAGCAAACAGAGTTATGTGCTGTCTTGTTAAGAAATATGACAAGTTAAACAGTCTAAAATAGTGTAGAAAAATAATTCACGTTCCTTGAAGCCAGTCCCAGTGTGACCCCACCTGATGTTGAAATGCATAATGCTAATATAAACCTTGAGTTGGTAAGACTATCTAATGAGTTTTTAAGTTATCTCTGGTATTTCAGAAGATTACTGTTGATCACAAAGTCTGCAGAGGTGAGTTTATAAGGTTGGTGTGGTAGACAGAACAATGGCCTCCCAAAGACGTCCATGTCCTAATCCCCGGAACCTGTGAATATGTCACCTTACATGGCAGAAGGGACTTCACAGATGGGAAGATCTTGAGATGGGAAGATTGTCCTGGGTTTTCTGGGTGGGCCCAGATCATCAGAAGGTCCTTCTATGAGGTGGGCAGGGGGTTCCGAGTCAGAGGAGGTGTGACGATGGAAACGGAGGTCAGAGAGAGAGACTGGAAGATGTCCCCCTGGAGGCTCCAGCAGAAACGCAGCCCTGCAGACCCATTTTATACTTCGGACCCTCAAACTTGTAAGATAATAAATTTGCCTTGTTTTAGGCCATGATGTGTGCGGTAATTTATTACAGCAGCAATAGGAAATGAATACAGTTGGCTAGGGAAGAATCACATTTTGATGGGCACATTTCGTGCCATCTGCCCGAATGGTTTCAGGCTTTATGTCCCCTTGGTTATAAATGACCAAATGTCCTCTCGGATCTCCAAACGAAGCGTAGTCCAGAATTTGAGTTTTGAATGTGAAAAAAAATTCCAATTGCAGAAAGCCTCATGGGAGAGACTTTTTTTTACTTGGCCAAGTGTTTGAAGGGGAGGGCTGTTTTGCTAGAGAATGTCAGTGTGAAGCTCAAAGGTCCAAGAGCTACTGTCACAGTTGCAATGGGCTTGAGAGCATCACCACGTGCATTACAGAATCTAGTAATTTTGCAGTGAGTTAAACCAGTTAAGTGAAGAGTATGTACTTGTGTTTAATCTCATACATTTGTTTTTGGGAAAGTCTTCAATAATATTTATACAGAGTAAGAGTTTTGTTTGCCGAAGGGGTGTTATTATTCCGGAGGAAGGCAGCAATAGAGATTGAATGAAATGGTTGACTTTGAAAGTATGGCTTGAGAAATGGGCTGAATAGGGAAAGTCTGGGGTCAAATATCCCTGCCAACTATTGGTGGGGGGGGGACTGTGAAAAACAACTGGCAGCTATTGCAGCATGAACTCCACCATCAGGCAGGTGGTTTCTGGATTCAGAGTGAGGGGCGGGAACATTCTCTTGCACTGTGTCCAGTGGGCTTACCCCTAGGAAACAACTCACCCCAAGGAGGCCGCCATGCCCAAGTCCCTGGGGATCTGTACTCAAAGATACAGCAATGCCAGGGACTGTTCCAAGACCTGTTCTTCAAATGCTAAAACCACGGCCAAGCCTGAGCTCCGACTTTTCCATTTTCTGAATCCGACCCTTGTCCTTCAAGTTCTAGACCTGTGCTGCCCCACGTGGTAGCCACTAGCCAGAGAGTTGCCAAACCAAGGTGCCCCGAAGCAAACAGCACAGCTTCTGATGCCAGGGAACTTGGCTGAGAACATGGGAGTATGGAGAGAAGAGCAGAGAGTCAACAGGAGATGTGTTAAAAATAGAGGTATGTTTTGATGGCCATATGTTCCTTTTTTCTTTTATTTTGTCCTGTTTTTTTTTTCCCTTAACTCTCTCTGGTCTTGATTTGACATACGGAGACAGCTGGAATGACCATGACCTCATCAGAATACACTGGAGCACCTTTAGAACACTGATTTCAGAGGCATCAGTGTTTGGAGGAAATGCACCATCAGGATTTGTTGTATAACGGGCTGTCGTCTGTCTGTCCCTGGGTTAATCATCGGCTGGTGTTAGCTGGTAGCAGTGCAGAGTGTTGTTAAGGTCAAACAACAAAAAGTGGGTTGAAATATCTTTGGGCAGAATCCAGATGAAAGAATGTTTCTTTCCTTGAGAGAGAACTTCTGGAAACTTCTCAGGCTTTGGTTTTCTCCTGTATGTCTGCACGTGCTGTTCCGCTGTATGAAATGTTACCGCGTTTGGTACCACGTTATTTTAAAATACACGTACAAATTCTTTATGTGAAATACTGTACAGATAAAAGATAGTCTTATCATGATTTCAAAGACCTAGTTCGAACCTTGCTTCCTTCACAGCAATTTCTTGGATGAATCCCACTGTAGCAAGATGGCATGCAGAGCCTTGCTTTATGGTGGCCAGAGCAGCAGCGTGTGGGTACCTGTGGGCGCCCTGTGACAGTGATGTCACATAGAATTCCCTGTGATGGTGGGAATGTCTTGTATCTGCACCATCTGATGCCGTAGCCACTAGGCATATGTAGCTGTTCAGCCCTTGAAATGTGGTTAGTGCCACCAAGGAACTGAATTTTAAATTTTAAATTTAATTCATTTAAATTTATTTATTTATATATATATAAATATATGTGTGTGTATGTATGTGTGTGTGTGTATATATATATCATATATATATACACACATATATATTTAGATACAGGGTCTCACTCTGTCACCCAGGCTGGTCTTGAACTCTTGGCCTTCAAGGAATCCTCCCGCCTCAGCCTCCCAAGTAGCTGGGATTACAGGCGTGAGCCACTGAGCCTGGCAGTTTAAACAGTCACACGAGGCTAGTGGCTACCGTATTGGGTGCTGGACAGTGCTGTTCTGCAAGATCATTTGAGTAGAGCCAATAGCCAGAAGGTGAGAGCCCTGATGGGTGGCTCCCTGGGACATGTGCAGTGCCTTTGCCTTGGACGTGACCTCAGGAGCCCGTAGTGGCGGTGGGCTGGGGGAAGAGCTAAGAAGAAACGGAGACTTTTAAAAAAAACTTGAGAGAGCATATGATTCATTCATGACATGGAGCTGACTGGGTGGTCAACTGGGAAAGACGTAATGAACATGGCAGATCAAGTACGGGCCGGGCGTGGTGGTTCATGCCTGTAATCCCAGCACCAAGAACTCGAGACCAGCCTGGGCAACATGGTGAGACCCCCATCTCTACAAAAAAAAAAATTCAAAACTTAGCCGGGCATGGTGGCACACACCTACACGTAGTCCCAGCTGCTTAGGAGGCTGAGGCAGGAGGATCGCTTGAGCCCAGGAGCCTGAGGTTGCAGTGAGCTATGATGGCACCACTGCACTCCAGCCTGGGTGACACAGCAAGACCCTGTCTCAAAAAACAAACAAACAAAAAGAGCAGCCAGCGCACTGGCAGACATGGGGTCCCAGTGGCAGAGAGAGCAATCGATTCTTTTGCGTAGGGAAATTAACAGTGATGGTTTTCCTGTAATTGAGATCATCTGTGGATGGCCTCTGTTTCCCAGGGTTCTTCTCACGCTGCAGCACATTAGGCTGCCTGAAACAGCTGACTGAGCGTGGCAGACCAGAGTGGTGCAGTGCAGGGTGTGGGCAGAGAAGCCGCAGGAGGACAGCAGTCCTGGGTATTTGGGGGATGGATCCCCGGGCCCCAAGCAGTGGCAACAGGAAGAGAGAGCTTAGGTAGGCCACCTCGATGCCTTTGCACAGATAACGTCTGGCTTTGCAGATATGGGGGTGTTCCTGAAAAGGGGAGTCCATTGAAAAAAGGAAATCAGTGTGCAGCTTAAATGCATTTAGGGGCCAGTTTGCTACACGCAGGAACCCTGTGGAAAATCCTCTTGTTATTGCAAATAATTGCCACCTAATTTATTGGTTCTGTGGGGGCTTCATTGTACTCTAGTCATACTTCTTCCCTCTGTAGGATCTGCAAATGCTCTTCATCGGAATACCACTGGACCACACACTTCCATGACAGAGGCTTCCGTGGCAGAGCTGTGTGGCGTTGCTCTGACATAGGCAATCTGGAAGTTACTGAGGGACCGTGCTCCCGTGCAGTGACAAAAAGTATAACATTTCACGGGACCGTGCCTGAAAGCACTTCGAAGTGAAAGGATTATGTATCATAATTTTAGCTGATAGCAGCTGAAACCTCTCAAGGGAAGTGCCCACGAGGCAAGCTGCAGAGCACCCCGTCCCCACGCCCGGTGACTGGAGACCAAGGGGCTGACCTTTAGTGTTCCATCTGCGAGGAACACTGCATTCGTGGGGCTTTGGGAGATGCTCACAGCCAGCCATGTCCACGGGGAGTGAAGTTGCATGCCAAGGAGACCAATGAGAATATAAGATGGCAGTGACAGGCGTGTGATATGCTACTCGTTTTGTGGCTCAACGTTGCTTAGGCAACAACTGGGGCAAGAGGAATCTGCAGAAAGAGATAGAGATGTCAGCTGGGTGTACAGGGAGTGGATTTGTGGTTGACCTTGAAGTCTGGGCATTCCAGGCAGGAGGGACAGCATAAGCCCTGAGAAAACTAGGTTGTACTGGAATGGTTCTTCTAGAATAGTTTTCCTTTCTCATGCAGAGGTCTGAGTCTTCAAATAAATTACTGTGAAGAATTGGATTTATAAACTGTCACAGGAAAATGGTGAAGGTCATGGCCCCGGGGATCTTGAAAATTATTTTGTGTTTTCAAAGACTTTCACAGTCCTGGATTTTATGGGAAGGAGGAATAAAAACCAGATTTGACAGTCTCTTCCTTCAACAGAAAAGACCTGACATTAAGCAATGCCCTATTTCGGATACTTTCCACTGAAGAAAGAGTGGCCTTTGCTATACCCAATCGCCAGTCTGGAAAATCTCTTCCTGGGCTTGTTTTGTTTGGGGATTAAATCACATGGAACTCTTTTCTTCAGTTTTTGTCATTATACTTGAGATACTCCTTTTTCCCTCTTATTTATAAATTGTAAAGCTTTTCTTCTACTTTTTTTTTTTAACCAGATATGTATACCTTTCATTTATCATACCTATGAAAATAGTTTCTTTATAGCAAACATAATGGAGACCACATTGTTCTCAATTCTAATTTTCCTGAGTAGCTCTGCCTTTTGGCTTGGGAACATACATTGGTATCTTATTTTACTAACCCCAGCAATGGTATCTGGGAGTAGTGTTGACTTTTAAGCTAGTCCTTCCACCATTTGTAACCTGATTCAGGAAAAAAAAACCAAACAAACATCAAAGATACTTACTATAAAATAAAGGCTACTCAAGATTTTACCACTTGGACAAAAGATGAAAGTTCCAGAAGAGTACAAACTGAGCTCTCCTGGCATAAACCTGTCTTCTGCAACATAGTTGCTAGAGGACAGCATCTTGTGCCCACTTTAAATCTTCTGTTGGAGCAGAGTCCCAAGTGAGAGCTGTTCAGTTGCACTTGTGATTTCAGTTTATTTTAGTCTCGCCTGTTTGTTCAAAACCTTACTAAAATTGGGGTTGACTAGTGGCCTTCTTAAAATTGGGTTGATTTTAGCTTGACGATGTGTTTTCTTTTCTTTTTCAACCTCTGGATGGCTCATATTCCAACTAGTATGATTCAAGAATTCCAGTGCGGTAAAGGATCCAAACTATGTCCCTTAGGTAGATAAATAAATAGAGAATGGAATTCTTTAGAGCTGCCTAACTGACCTTTTCCATCAGCCGCTAAACTCCCTTAAAAATGGTACAAAGATTTGAGGCCCTGAGTTGAGAGGAGGAAAAAAACTGAGATATTTGAGTTAAAAGATCCAGGAGACTCTATCTTGTTTGGTTGTTCATTCTTGTGTATTAATTTTTAATAAGGAAGTGAACCCCAGATGACAGAACTGATTTTCTTTTATTGGGTGACTGTTGAAATCTCTTCCATTGCTTAAATCAGGTTAAATAAGAAAAAATGATGCTCTATAAATCTGGCCTCTGGGTCTCTGGTTTGTATGCAAAGATTTCTACATAATACCTATTTCTGTTTGTCAGGCATCCTCATGATACCATCTTCTAGAAAAAAAAGGAAAATATCTTACATAATGCAATCAAAGCAACTTTTTTTTTTTGGCAGGGAGAATATGGGCTTAAGTAAAAGACTCCATTTTACCCTTTCTGGGAATTCATTTTTCTAAACCAAGTGTAATAATATTCCATGTATGTCCACTAGCAGGGATATTAGCTGTACCCAATCAGTATCACACACAGGGACGGGGTGGGCTGGAGACCTGGGGAGGGAGAAACCAGTCCTTACGCTCTGTGATCTGTTGACAAGTGAATGTCCCCAATCATGGTGGCCTTTGTGCCACAGTAGTTTTGCTGGTGCACATTTGTATTTTAGATAAATATATTGGGTCATTATTTGAATTTCAAATTGAATTTCCTTTACCATTTTCTTTATGAAAATGTATACATTACACTTTTTATGCTTGAAGATAAATATTAATATCAAGATTGACTCTGATGGTCTCTTTTACTCCCTGTTCATTTCCTATAGGAATGGTAAAAAATTCATTTATTCACCTACGAAAATGGCATTTACGACCTTGAAAATGGAGAAGGTTGGGGAAGTCACTTGTGCCATAAAATTTCCAAACACAGAAGAAAGGCCAATGATTCAGTCGTTATTGATTGATTGGTTGATTGATTTCAATTTCTTCTCCAGCTTTATTGAAGTATAATTGATGTGCTGGTCCATGCTGCATTGGTATAAAGGCAACACCCGAGGCTGGGTAATTTATAAGGAAAATAGGTTTATTTGGCTCCCAGTTCTGCAGACTATACAAACATGGCGCCAGCAGCATCTGCTTCTAGTGAGGGCCTCAGGGGCTTCCAATCAAGGTGGAAAGGCGAAGTGGAAACAGGTGTGTCACGTGGTGAAAGACGATTCAAGATGGTGAAAGGAGGTGCCAGGCTCTTTTAAACAACCAGCTCTCCTGTGTACTAACAAGATGAGAACCCACTCATTATCGCAGGGAGGGGACCCAGACATTCATGAGGGATCTGCCCCCATGACCCATATACCTCCCACCAGGCCCCACCTCCAACACTGGGGATCACATTTCAACATGAGATTTGGAGGGGCCAAACATCCAAAGCATATCAGTTGACAGATAAAAATGGTATACATTCAAAGTGTTCATGTGATGTTTTGATATCTTTGTGAAATGATTGCCACAATCAAGCTAATTAATATATCCATCCCCTCACATAGTTACCATGTTTTTGGTGTGTGTGGTGAGAACACTTAAGATCTCCTGTCTCAGAAAATTTTGAGTGTACAATCCAATTTTTTTAACATGCTGTACATTTATTCACAATAGGCAAGATATGGAAACAACCTACGTATCTAAGGATGGTTGAATGGATAAAGAAAATATATATATACAGAATGGAATACTATTCAGCCTCGAAGAAGAAGGGAATCCTGTTCTTTGTGACAATAGGATGAAGCTGGAGGACATTATGCTAACTGAAATAAGCCAGGCACAGAAAGACAGAAACTGCATGATCTCAATCACTTGCGGAATCTAAAAAAAGTTCAAGTCATAGACGCAGAGAGAAGAATGGTGGTTGCCAAGAGTTGGGGACATATTGGTCAAAGGGTACAAAGTTTCAGTTGTTACAGGATGAATAAATTCTGGAGATCTAATGATTTAGTCTTCAGTGAAAGAAAAGTCCATGTGCTTAAAGCAGACCCTGCAAAATATTTGGCTAGGACCTCAAACAATCTCTCCCTTAGGCCCTGCTCAGCCATCTTTGCCCCAGAATCATGGAGGGTGTAAAGGATCTGGAAACCACCATGCTGCTCATCTGCATGGATGCTTCGGGGATACCCCCTCGCCCTTGATGAATTAATGGGCTTAACAATTGTCTTTTAACAACGAGAAAGCAGTGTGAACATAAAAAAAAAAATCCAGGAAATTCAATATTAATATAGATGCAATATTTAGGTTAATTCAGCCCAGTAGTTCTGCAGAGGTTGATGTCTCTGTGTCGCAGGACCACAGAGGACAAGCCAGCCTCGATGGCTTCTTTTACGACTCTCTGCCATTGGTTGCAAGATGAATCCAAGGAGAGGGCATAAATATAACGAGGACAAATTAAAAATGAAGAATCCTGTACTTTACCAGGAAATTGGTCAGTATCACTCGCCCTAGGGTGGATCAAGAGAAACTTCATTTGCTCTGAAAAACATTACATTTTGAAACAATTTAGCTAGTTACTTTGGGGAGACAAGGAAGGAAGAGGTGAGTAGTATTGAGTGCTAGATACTATTCTAAGTATTTACTCATCTAATTTGTCCCGAACTATTATAAAGTAGATACTCTTTTTTTTTCTCCATTTTCAAATATGGAAACTGAGGCAGAGAAGAATTTGGTAACTCTGCCAAGGCTAAGCAGCCAGTTAGAAGCAGAACTGGGATCCAAAGAACTCTTGGTCCCACCTCAGTTCCTGGGGTTAAGGTGACTGTCCCCTCTACCTTTCTTCGTGGGTCCTTCCGCCTGCCCGTGCTAACTTAGGTGAGAAATGGGTTATTTTCCATTTTTCTTAAGTCCCCATTGCGACAGGTTTGGAGCTTTTTAAGGAACACTAAAAAATGAGAGAGCAGGAAGATGGTATAAATGGAAACGTAGAGAATAGATGAGGTTAAAGAGCAGGAATGTTTCCCCTTCATCCATACGTTATTTATCAAGTCCTGCCTGCATGGGTCTGGGCCTTCACAGAATTCCTGATCGGGAATTTATTTATTTTTTTTAGAGACAGGGTCTTGCTCTGTCACCTAGGCTGGAGTGCAGTGGTGTGATCACAGCTCACTGCAGCCTCGAACTCCTGGGCTCAGGGATCCTCCTGCCTCAGCCTCCCGAGTAGCTGGGACTACAGGCACATGCCACCATGCCCAGCTAACTTTTTAATTTTTTTTTTTTTTAGAGATGGGGTCTTGCTATGTTGTCCAGGCTGGTGTTGAACTCCTGGCCTCAAGCAGTTCTCCCGCCTTGGCCTCCCTGAGTGCTGGGATTACTCCCTGAGTGCTTTGGATTCCAGCGCTCGTTTTCTGATCTGGAATTCAAACGGGCAGTTGCTGAGCACACAGAAGCCAGAGCGGGAAAGGCTTTCTGTGCTTGGCATTCTTGGAGTTTTCCAGAGTCAGCCAATGGGTTCTCACCTTTTTGAACCAGCCCCCAGGGGGTTACCCACGTGGCACCGTGCCACCTCTGCTTCCCTGGTCTCTTTCATGCCATCTGTAGCAGCCCCAAAGTCTGTCCTTGCCCCAGTTCGATCCTCTCTGTCCTGCTTGGCTGGTCACCACGTGATTGTGAGGATGGCTTGTCTCTGCCGCCTCACTTCCTAAGTGACAGACTCCTCTGCTAGCGGCCACCAGCTCCAGAGCTGCGTGATAGAGCTTTTTTTCAGGGTCCGGAGGCTTCTCTCTCTCTGGGCTACCTCCTACCTTGGAAGGGCTCTGCTGTCTGTCTGAGGGACACTCTCCTTTTTAGCTTATTGGCAGAGCTGGGGACTTAGAGGTTAAGTCTTAACTTAAGCAAGTTCTGGCCATTTTTTTTCTCTTAGATTCAACTTCTCCCTTGGATGCCTCCAGGGACATTTCCTGCCACATTTCAGCCACTACTTTTTTTTAAGTTAAAAAGAAAATATCTCACAAGCAAAACTTTTTTTTTTTTTTGGTAAAGACACAATATGCAATCTCACCATTAGTAAGGAGGGGAACGATGTCTTTAGATCAGTGGTAGATTTTTTGTATTATTATTCAGAGAACACTCTTCATCTGTATTTATTTCTATTCTTAATCCTTTAACTTAATCAGTTAATTAAATAATATTGATTGAGCACATACTAGGTTCTAGAGATGGTCAAAGGCAAACACATGCAGATACTCTTGCAAGAGCAAGAATTCCTTCTTCTGCATACGTTTTCAATCTTGTTTAAAGCACACACACACATAAGAGGCTAATTAATAGTATAAGGCAGAACCAGTTAAATGCCAAAGGGGTGGCAGACAGTTTTATAAACAACACACAAACCTTTATTTGTGCAAAAGCAGGCAGCCTGGTCGTTAGGAGAGGAGATACTGTCCCACAACTCAGGAAGGTCTTTAAGAAAAGAGATGCGCTTTTCATCTGTATTTCTGTTTTTCGCTTTTTAAGTCAATCAGCTACTTAATATTTATTATTTGTTCTGTCTAAGCCAAGGTGGGGGAAGGAGAGAAAGAGATCCTTCCTGTGTTAATGATTTGAATTTTGTTTAAAGTGCGTTCATGAAAGATGAGTTAAGAAAATAAGGGCAAATCAGATGGGTCTCTCGTGGGCTTCTCGGCGGGGTGGGGAGGGGGGTGTTCTAGGAATTTCGAGACCAAACAGATCGCCGTGGGCTGCGGTAGTGTGCCAAGGCTTCGTGGTAGACTGGGGCTGAGATAGCCCCGAAAGATGGCCAGAATTTAGGTAGGAAGATGAGGGACAAGACAGACAGGTGGGGAGAATGCCCAGAGAGAACAAGGGAGGGGAGAGAGAGTAGATGAGTCTACCTGGAGGTGAGGGTTTGTTTAGGCGAGAGTGGTGGGGAGGGGGGTGGTACTCTTGAGACTGGAGAAGCATCCAGGAAGGTCAAATATCTATTTCTGCCCCCACCTGCTACCCTGCATGCACGGACATACACAAACACATCCCCAACTGTCCTTCCCTATTGAGTGCGTCTTGCTTCTAAATCCATCCAGGAGGTTTACACTGACTGCTCATTAATAAAGCAGTTAAGTGACAGGGGGGCGGGGCATCGGTAAATGAAAACTCAGATGTTTTCATTCGAGTTTTGATCAGCTGCCCCGAGAGAATGAGATTTCAAAAATAAAATGTGGACAGGTAGAGAAAAAAGTTTTGTTTTATTGTCGTAAACTACACATACAGAATTTACTGTCATAACCATTTTGAAGTATACAGTTCAGTAGTGTTAGGTGTGGTCACATTGTTGTCCAACAGGTCTCCAGAACGTTCTCATCTTGTAAAACTGAAACTCTGTATCCATTAAACAACAACTGAGAAAATGTTTTTTTGAGCACAGGGGGGCTTTCTAGGGTGGCAGAAGTGGGAGCTCAAGCTATTATATTACAGGACCTTGTAGGATTGTGGGTGGCTGGTAGGAGCTGAGAGGCCATCCAAGATGAATGTGTCCGTTGGAAATTGTGCTTAGAGTTAGAAACTGCTTAGTGGACATCATTGTTTTTTAAAAATTTATTTTGGCTAGGCAGCCTCTGAACCGTGCCCTACATTTGGGGACCTCACTGTTGTGTGCGTCACGGCACCTCCTACAACAGAAGCTGCAAAGGTCAGTACCTGCTTTCCCTGCACCCTGCTGCCCAGGGCACGAACTTGACCTTAGCACAACCAATCCTTCTCTGGCCTGGCACTTTGAACCTGGAGTAAGTGACGTGAAGAACGGGGACAGGTTAGAGCTAACTCAGGTGTCGGTGCTGGGTTACCCTCACTACTCCTGTGTGTGCCCGAGCTGTGGGCATTCTGGCCACCGTGTTCCCGCCCCGTGTTCCTGGCCACATTCTCCAGTCTCCCTGTCAGTTCTGCGAGGACCTGTCAACTCAGTCGGTTTCTGTTGCTTGCAGCCGGGAGCTCTGCCTGGCTCCGATGTCCCTCTGTGGTCACCCATTCCTTTATTAATCTGCATCATCCCGGGCTGAGGTTCCTGAAGGGCTTCTTAGTCTCTTGTGGCCATAACGTCACCTTCACTGCAAATGCATTAGTTGGGGTCCTTGCCATGTCTCACCTGGACGAGTTAGGGGCTCTTCTCTCTCCCGCCCGTCTCCCACCTTGCTGGTTTGTAGCAGGCCTGCAGGGAGCAGCAAGACTCCATCATCCCTGGCAGGTGCCTGCCTTTGGCTTGGACCTGTGGGACTTGGCTGGCGTCCCCACTGTGTTCCATTTGGTGCTTGGAAGCAGGCGTCCCTCAGTAGTGACAAGGGTCCAGCAGTCCCTTTCATTAGTGCCCTGCCAACGAGGTTTCCTCCCTGCAGCACCTCCTCCTGCCTGCCCCAAAGACCATCTTCCTGCAAGTCTGCCCTGCTCCTGTCCCCTGCTGCCCTCTCCCGCCCGTGAGACAGAGCGAGCTCAGCACTTGCCCTCCGTCTTCACCTCGCACTGCTCCTTCCATGCGACACCATTGCTTAGACGTGCGGGGCCTTTTATACTTTGGGGACTTTGCAGGTGCTGTTCCCTCTTCTTCCTTTCTTTGCCCGGCAAATGCTGCTGGTTCGTCAGCCATCTCTCCTCTGCGAGAGCTTTTGTGACTCTTCCAGCCGTTACTGGGCCCTGGACGGTAGCCCTCCAGGGGCTACCTTATTGCAACCCTTATTATTGCAGGTTTGGCTGCAGGGTGGTAGGGGAAGGAATCGCGTCTTAATCTGCGGGCTGAGTCGCTAAGCGCAGTGTCTGTGTGCAACGGGCCCTCTGTGCGTGCGTGCTGGGTATTCGGGCAGACTCATTCGTGCCTGGATGATGACGGCTGCGAAGGCTTGACCACATTGCCTGCTCCCTAGGGGCACTCTCCAAAGGGCTGATGCTAATGCTGGGAATTTCAGGCATCCTGGCAGATCGTCAGGGGAGAAACTTCGGTGCAGAAGGGCCTTCTGCACCGAAGCCACAAATGAGGGTTGCTGCTCACAGCCTGTGTGAGTCATTCCTCTTCCTGACCTCAGATTCTCAGTTCTGGCAAACACGGTTGGGTGAACCCTGACCTAGCCCGGCTGCCTTCTTCACGTTGTGTTTAGGGAAGACTCAGATGTTTATTGAGCATCTACTATGTTCCAGGCACTATTCGAGGTGCCTGAGATCCACCGTTGAACAAACACTCTGCTTTCGTGGGGCTTAGAGTCCGGTGGGGCAGACCTGGCGAAAACAGACAGTAAGCGAATTGCATTGCAAGTTAGAAGGTTCTAAGTACTGTGGGGTGGGGGGAATGAGATTAGAACCGGATGCGGGAGTTGAAGGAGGGAGCGAGTGGTGACTTCAAATGCAGTCATCAGAGTGAGTTTTCTGTAGATGGTGGCAGTTGAGACTTGATGCGGGCGTGGGAGTTAATTCGGGGGCTCCGAGGCGGAGGGAACAGCCTGTGTGAACGCCCAGGTGGGAGTGTGTTGGAGAGTTCGAGGAACAGAGTGTAGGAGGATGGGGGAGCCATGGAGGGGCGGCCAGAGGGGCTGGGGTGCAGGCTTAGCAGGCCTTGGGGGCTGTCGAAAGGCCTGGGCCTCTTGCTGTTAGCCACCAGGGAGTCATCGGTTCCAATTTTCACTCGACACTGTGCTGAACACAGACAGGTGAATTTTGTTTTTGGGTGGAGAGGGGTCACAAACATTCAATCTGTAGCACGTAGGGAGGTTAATTTGGATTAAGAAATCTAAGACCATGTGGGGGAAATAAAAGGTTGGAGGACTAAAGGATGAACCAATAAGAGTCTTATAAGCATTATTATGTTTACTAAAATAAAATAGACCAGCACACTAAATGATGACATCAAAATATCAATGACAATATATGCTGTATACATCTTAACTTAGCAGTTATGGGTGCTGTGCTAGGAGCCTCACGTGTGAACCCTCGCTCATTAGAAAACATTGTAGGATCTCACTGCCCTGCAGTGTCACGGTGCCGAGATGCATGCAAAATGACCTTGCTCTGTCACCCATGGTGGGTGCCAGCACTTCCATTTCCAGCGTCTTGCCCTTGAGTCTGCTCAGGCTCTGGTGTGGTCACAGAGGTGCAGGAAGATGCTTTGGGGAGTTCCCTTCCCGAACCCCAGTGCCATGCAGCCTTAGTTCTGCTGCCCCCGTAGATGGCCGCCCCCTCCTGCACGGCCACCTGTCTCCTTCCCTGGGTTTCTCCAGCTGTATCCTCCTTACTCTTCCTTTGTTTTTCTTGCAGCATTATTGAAAGACCTCTACTCCTTCTCGGGTCTGCTTTACCTCCTGGTAAAAAGGTTCCAGTCTTGAGCTCACAGTTTTTCTAATTTTCCCCTGTGGGAGGAATGAGAGCTAAACATCTTTATTTTTTAATTTTTAAAAAAATTTTAAATTTCAGAATATTATGGAGGTGCAAACGTTTAGGTTACATATATTGCCTTTGCATGGCCCGAGTCAGAGCTACAAGCGTGCCTGTCCTCGAGACAGTGCGTACCGCACCCATTAGGTGTGGATGTACCTCTCCCCTCGTCCCCTCCTCCCCCCAACCTGCACGACACCCAGTGAATGTTACTGCTGTATGTGCACATGAGCACCGATTATGTGCCAATTGATTGATTAGTACCAATTTGATGGTGAGTACACGTGGTACTTGTTTTTCCATTCCTGTGATACTTAGGAGAATTAGGAGAATGGGCTACAGCTGTATCCGAGAGCTAACCATCTTTTGATGGTGCTGGAAACCTCTGTGGAAGCTGGTTCAGTTCTACCCCAATTTTGCCTAATAAGGAACTTAATACTAGAATATTCTTTTGGGCAGTATTTCTCCCATTTTCCTGGTAATAAGAATCTCGTGGGCTCCTTGTCTAAGCAGCAGGTGCTGATTCAGCCCTAGGGAGGAGCTGGGCACGCGGGTTGTTAGATCACACCTGTCGGAGGTATCCGAGGGGGCCCAGTGTATGATACTCCTGTTTCCTGCCCAGGTTCTGAATGGATTGAGAGGAAAACAATGACTAGGACAAATGGGAGGTCAGAATGTCCCAATCCAGGCTTGGCTGGAGGATGTTGTGTTAGTCAGCTGGCCCAGTCGCCCTGCTAATTGAATTCCTGGAATGAGGCTGATGTGCCGCAGAGGCGTCCCTGGGAGCAGGGCCACTGGAGCAGCCTGCAGGAGCTTGTGACCAAACAGAGCTGAGCTGAGCAGGGCCCTGGGACTCTCCCCAATCCATCAGTCAAAGCAGTTACTTCTCCCTGGGAGCAGAGGGGCTGAGGGAAGCCAGGAGTGTGCTTGTGGGGTGGGTAGGGGTTGGAGGTGGGGGAATCTCTCCTCTTGCCAATCAAGGGTGGGAAAAGGTGTCTCCTTTACACACCCCAGGTGATTTGCATGATCAGGAAAACCTGGGAATTACCTCTTAGGAAGCCTGCAATATCGTCTCTGTGATTTTCACCCGTGTTCCACTTGTGCACTTTGAGTACCCCCGAGCTAGCTCAACTTCTGCATTTTGGGGTACTGGCTCCTAAGACAGGCTGTGGGTGTGGTTAGACAAGGGTCCACCTCACTAGCTTAGTCCCACCTTGGATGCCACTGCTTTACTCTAAGAACATGAGTAAGTGGGTTTAATTCTGCAATGAGGGCTTGTGATTCCTACCTGTGCTCGAGCACGTATGTGTGTTTAACAGGATAACCGAGAAAGAACTAACCAGAAATGTGCATATATATATATGTATATAAAATATATCTACTTAACTTTTATTTTGAAATATAGGTTCATGGGAAGCTGCAAAGAAATGTACAGGGAAGCGCCATGCACCCCTCTAATTTATATTTTTTTAAATTGAGAAATATAATTTTAGGAGATGGAAAAAGGCTTTTTTTTTTTTTAAGTTGGCAAAAAAAAATGCAGTTACATTCAGGCCTGAAAGTTACTCAGAGAGAAAATTGCCTCGAGAGGGAAGGTTTTCCTGCATTGATTTTTGCCTGTGATGTTAGCTGTGTGTTTTGGAAAATCTAAAAGCAATATCTGATTATCGGTGCTTCATGGTCCCCAAACCGCCGACACGTGGGGACTATCGATTCTCTAGAAGGGCCTCTGTGGTGCGGGGGCAGTGGGACCGTCTGCAGGCCGAGGGTGGTGCCTGGGCCGTATTTCCTCCCAGTGCCCAGCGGCAGGGGTGCAACGCAATTGATTGGAGACATTTAAAACATGTGCTAGGGGAGGTTGGGGAAAATGGAGAAAGGTAGATGATTGCCAGCACAACTACTGATATTTTCCAGGGAAGATTACCTCTGGGAGGGCTTTTTGGCTTTAAATGTCATCTTCACGGTGTTGAGCAGTGTCTGAGTGCGTGACCCTGCTCTGAGCACTGAGAGAATTGCCTAAAATAACAGGTTCCAGAGCTTGGTCGGAAGACAGATGCACAGGCCGGTAAGGAGCTGTCAGCTGCAACCCCTTGTGCTAAGCTACGAAATTCTAATCCTCCGGCCCTGCTTTCCAGCAGTAGAAATGTTGGATTGTGCTATATATCCGGTATTAATTTTCCTTGTAGAATGATAGGACCAATACACTGAATGTTCTGCCTTCCTAAGTTTGACTCACTTAACTTTTACTCAGGTTTGGTTCTCAAACTTGAGTGTGCATCAGAATTCCCTGGAGGGCTTGTTAAAGGTAGATTGCTGGGCCCTGGCGCCAGAGTTTCTGATTAGGTGCATCTGCAGTGGGGCCCAAGGATCGGCGTTTCTACCGAGTTCCCAGGTGAGGATGATGCTACTTATTGGTCCAGCCACCGCACTTGGAGAACTGCTCGCTGTTCTAGGCAGAGTTGGCAAACTTAGGTGCACACCTGCCACCTTCCCAGGTAAGCACTGTTCCTTTACTGCTACTCTGTGTCGTCACGGCTTTGTTCCTCCCTCAGGGTGCCAGTGCCCCAAAACCTCCTGTTGTGGACGCAGACAGACATTCTCTCTGATTAATGTGAGCTAAGATGTCCAATTTGGCATCAACTCTTTGCATATTTCTGGTGCCCCAGCCACTCTGCTGCAGGGTGCTTGCATTTGTTATTTAATCTTCCCTGCAAACTGGTGAGGTCAATTTCGGAGTCCCCTTTTATTGAGACTCAAGAGTTAAGTGACATTATCAAGGTCAAACATGCCAGGTCTCAAACTCACAGCTCCTGGTGCTGGGCCCACTGTTCTTCCTGCTAGATTTAGAATCCTTCTTGAGAGCATTTGGGTCCCGTGTGAGGATGCTTGGGGGTTAGACTAAAAGAAAGGCATGTCTGTCTGCTATAATTTTTGACGACGCTGTATCAGGCTGCTGAAAGAGAGGAAAAAAAATTTGGGGTAGGAGGACGTTCCCAGCACTGTTGCTGTTGAGTTGTTTGTAGGATTGTCTCTTCCTGCTGTTATATTTTGCTCTTCTTCCTCTCGAAACTAGCAGAGGTGGAGAAGAGGTTGTTGTATTTGTCGAATTACAACAGGAAATGATTGTAATTTGTGCCTTTCGTCTCCCTTCTGATTCCCCCAGTACCTGGGGTGGACGACTGAGACTCGAATGGTCAGAGGTCATTGCCTTGAGCATGTGGCCCTGCGGGGAGGGCTGGAGGGCAAGGGCACAGTTGGAGTCCTGAGTATGGAGCCTGCGGCAGGATAGAAACAGAAATCGAAAAGGAAAGTATCAAATGGAAGATTCTGCCGTCCTTGGGATGGTCTGTAGTTTTTGCTCATTTTCGCCCATACTGTCAGAGTGGCAGAAAGCTCTGGAATTTTGAGGTCAGACAAACCTGCCTGGGTCGTGCCCTGATTCTGCCTTAGGAGAGCTCGAATGCAGGAGGGACCTTGGGCCAGTTGCAGGATTGGATCTCTCTGAGCCTGGAAACCTGGCAAAAGCACAAAATGTAATTAGTGAATTGTATGGAGTACCGTGGTGAGCTCCACGAAAGCAGGTACCTTGTGTGTTTGGTGACCCTGTGGCATCTTGTGTCCCACCCAGCAGCTGTCAGACACCCAGTCAGTGGGTGGGGGGTGGGTGAGTGGACCCCAGTGGGTGGGTGGGAGGATTAAATGAGATAATACGTGCACAGAGGGGAGTAACTGCCTCTTTTGCCACTCATTTCTTTGCTCCTTTCCCCCTTTCTTATCTATTTTTTAGTTCAGTTGGCCTTATAATTCCCATTGTTATTTTGTTTACCTTTTCCATTAAAGAAACTTTTGCCCAGGCTATACCTTAGGCTGAGAGGAAAACTCCTACCCACCTCTTTTTTCTAAGCTGCAACATAAAAAAATAAAATAAAAAAAAAATTAGCTAATGGCTCTCCCCTTCCAAGAAAATTTCTAGAATTAAATGACTTAATGTTCTCTTCCTCTGATAATAAGGCCCACCTTTCCGGACCACATATAGGAGTAATTACAGTTGTACGTTTCTGGGGATCCACGTTTATTTGATTTCTCTCCCCACGAGGATGGGAGCCTCCCAAGAATGGAGGTGGTGATTCTTCCTGACTTTTACAATAACAACTGAGTTTCTGGCCCCTATTTAGTTTATGCTCCATTGTGCAATTTGCTGTCATTCTTGTGTTTAGCTGGTTTATCCTTAATCCCGTATCTTGGTTGTTTGCTCTTTTATCCCTAGAGTGGCCTGCCTTGCAGAGCCTCAGTGTTACATAAATATTTATTAAATAAGCTTCGCAGAATCTTTCCAGGGCCTCTATCCACACGTCCCAGTAGTGTGCGCCTCCTTCTCCCTTTTTTGCATCCTGGACGTGGTACTAAGAATCGAGAACAAACCGTGCTCTTTAGATACAAATGGTTTCCAACGTTCAGTTTTCATAAGCTCAGAAAAGGGGACTTTCCCCTCCCCCCCCACCATGGGACGTTTTTGGCCTCCCTGTTTTGGGACTCTGGCCCGTGGTCCCTGGAGGTGACAATCATGTATTAATTTTTGTAACGAGCAGTAGAAATGTTGGATTGTGCTATATATCCTGTATTAATTTTCCTTGTAGAATGATAGGACCAGTACACTGAATGTTCTGCCTTCCTAAGTTTGACTCACTTAACTTTTACTCAGGTTTGGTTCTCAAACTTGAGTGTGCATCAGAATTCCCTGGAGGGCTTTTTAAAGGTAGATTGCTGGGCCCTGGCGCCAGTTTCTGATTAGGTGCATCTGCAGTGGGGCCCGAGGCTGGGTGTTTCTACTGAGTTCCCAGGTGAGGATGATGCTATTTTATTGGTCCAGCGGCCACACTTTGAGAACTGCTCACTGTTCTAGGCAGAGCTGGCAAACTTAGGTGCACACCTGCCACCTTCCCAGATGGCCCCTTGCACAGATCCTAGCCCGGACTGGGCATTTCATAAATGTGTATGGAATGGAATCGAGGCTGCCATGAACTAGCACAGAGAATCCATGTAGCACAATTGCGAGAATAAGAAATAAGAACCAGAGTTTTGCAGGTCAGTGGGTGGGGAGGACACAGAGAGCAGAAGATGGAATTCAGTAGGCTCATACCTACGGGGTGGTACAGAGATGAATTTCAACCACATTTTTAAAACATCTCTGATTGTATTATGTTAAAGATCACATGAGAATAAAACTCTGGTGTTGCTTTGCCAGTTAATTATGGGAAATGAAGAACTCGGGGCTCTAGACTTAGGCAGAACGGGTGGCCTTGGCATGACACTGCTCCAAATGTGCACACAACTTGCCTTTTCCTCAGCTGTTTGCCCAACTAGCACATGGTCCACTGGACATCTCTTTATAAAGAGGGCAGAGACTTTTATTTCATAAAAACACCGATATCCTTGGGGAAAGTAATAATCCAAGGGATACAAATTTACATCAAATTGTATGGAAGTTATTACTATTATTTTTTTTTTGTTGTTAGACATTTTCATGGAGATTAGAGAGTGGAGAAAGGTCAAAAGGTCAGTGACAGACTTGGCCTGGTCATTATTACTAGGACTGGCCCAGATTGCTCCTTAATTCTTTTTTCTTTTTACTTATCAAAAACTCTGTTAACTTTGATATATGAAATGCCTTTTCTCTAAAATTTTAGCCATTGCAAATAACATTTTACATAAAAAGGTCTTTGATTGATAAGACAGTCTACCACATTTCAAGCTTTCAAAAGTGATGACATAGAAATGACATCTTCACCTGTAGCAAATTATACTGAATTAAAGAAGTTCATATTATAGAATGTGATAGTATGGTATGAAACACGTGTATTTGGACACATTAGAACTTGGACACTGTCAGAGCTTGGAAATATTTAGCCTTAAAAGCTGCTACTTTTCCATTTATGTCACTCTGGGAAATTCTTCTAGAAATCGTACTCTGGAGGGAAAGCCTAGGGTGGCTAGA
>CM052455.1:2562306-2585856 GCA_028533085.1 Varecia variegata | reverse complement strand
CCCGAGTAGCTGGGACTACAGGCATGCGCCACCATGCCTGGCTAATATTTTCTGTATATATTTTTAGTTGGCCAGATAATTTCTTTCTATTTTTAGTAGAGACGGGGGGGGGGGTCTCGCTCTTGCTCAGGCTGGTCTCGAACTCCTGACCTCAAGCGATCCACCCGCCTCGGCCTCCCAGAGTGCTAGGATTACAGGCGTGAGCCACCGCGCTCGGCCAGCGTGTGATGATTGAACCTGCAATTAACTGTGGACTCCTTTGTTGGAGATTATCCAGGAAATCGGGAGGAGCAAGGTAGTCACCACCAAGTGTGGGACTTGAGGGAGGTTCCTAGACTTTGAGATCCAACTATAAAGGAGGAGGGCCAGGAAGCAGTCAGAAAGGAAGTGAGGACTTCATTTCCCTCTGCCCCAGGCTGTCATGTGGGCACTACTGGAAGAGGCAGGGGCTGGACTCCGGGGGCCACGCCCTCCCAGGAGACCACACCCCCTTGCTCTGGGGCCAGTTGGCAGCCCCTGCTCTTGGGGTGAGCTACTCCTGCCACCATCCATTCTACAGGACATGTGGGTCTTGGACAGGCTTGGGGGAGGATCCCTCTTCCCTCTCCAGATCCACAGGGAACAGCAGATAGCAGCGCCCACACAACAAGGCTAATTCCTAGAAACCCTTGAGAACCCCAGCTCAGCTTGACTCCGACACAAAGGCATACATACCCAAGGTGTTGAAAAAGAAACAATGGCAGGTGTTTTGTGAAGGCTTTTTTTTGGAAAGGGTGATAGAAGTTTTTCCTTGTGAGAAAGAAAGTGCTCTCCTTCTTGGAAATGTAGTCGATTTTTTGTGGTAATCACTACTGAAGGCAAAGGTTCATTGTCACAGAGAAAATGGGATGAAGTCCCAAATGCTGGAACTGGGCTTTGATTTCAAAAATTTGAAACTTTGCTGCAAAGTTTTTTTTTTTCTTTCTTTTTTTTTTTTTTTGAAACAGAGTCTTGCTTTGTTGCCTGGGCTAGAGTGAGTGCCGTGGCGTCAGCCTCGCTCACAGCAACCTCAAACTCCTGAGCTTAAGCGATCCTACTACCTCAGCCTCCCGAGTGGCTGGGACTACAGGCATGCGCCACCATGCCCGGCTAATTTTTTGTATATATATATTTTAGTTGGCCAGATAATTTCTTTCTATTTTTAGTAGAGACAGGGTCTTGCTCTTGCTCAGGCTGGTCTCAAACTCCTGACCTCGAGCGATCCTCCCGCCTCAGCCTCCCAGAGTGCTAGGATTACAGGCGTGAGCCACCGCGCCTGGCCTAAATTTTTTTTTTTTTAATGAAGTTTACTTACTCCAGATAGGAAGATTGAGTGCAATATTGATGTTAACACTTGGTCCTACTTGGCCTTAGCAGATCATTATTAAATGATCCTTACTTGTGTTTCCTCCTGTGTGGATGAACTATGAAGGAATGTGTGGACCCCTAAGAAAAGAGGAGAAAACCATCAGGGGCATTGAATAGGGTCAAAAGATGATTTCAGGTGATCTTAAAGCCTGCAATTATGACATCAGAATCTGAATATCTTCTATTTAAGAATTATGATTCTTTCCGAGGGAGTTTGCAAGCCTTCTTTGTTGATCCTCACCGATCCCTGCAGTGAAGGGTCCTTGTTTTGTAGAAGGGGAGCCAGGCTGAGCGACCTGCTCAACCACTGACCCACCTTGCGTGGACTGTTGCCACCTGGGAGAGCAGAGATAGATAGATGGGAGATTTGTTCCTGTCCTTGCTTCATTAGGGACTCACTCTGTGCCAGAAACTGTGGGCAGACCTTGGGAAGTGACAGCTGGCCGAGACACCTTGCCCGCCCTCCAGGAGGTTCTGGTCTAATGGAGGAGGCAGGCATAATAGGAGGTACTCTGATTCTATTAGGGAGAAACAGAACCAACATAACATGTATATAATTTATTGCTTATTATATTTATAAATATATATTTATTATGAGTAATTGGCTCATGTGATTATGGAGGCTGAGAAGTCCCACGATCTGCCCTCTGCAAGCTGGAGACCCAGGAAAGACAGTGGTGTCATTCGGTTTGTCATTCAGGACTGAGGACCAGGGGAGCTGGTGGTGTCGATCCCAGTCCAAGGGCAGGAGGAGATGAGAGAAGATGTCCCAGTCCAGGCAGTGAGGCAGAAAAAAAAAAGGGGGCCAGTTCCTCCCTCTGCATTTTGTTCTTCTGAGCTAATGCATGATTTTTGATGGCTGTTGAAGACATCATAAGAGAATTTAATCAGTCCTTTAAATATTGGACATTTAGGAGGTTTCTGAAGTTGGCTAATATAAAGCGTGATGTAGTAAACTTCCTTTTATATAAATGTTCAGAGTAAATCTATACAACTGGAATTGTTGGGTCAATGGGATTATATTTTTATCAGGATTTTCCTTTTTCCTTATTATTAAGAATATTATTCAAGTAGTTATGGTTAAAGATTTACAGGCGCCTGAATTTATTAGTCTTTTTTTCTTTTTAGAGCTAATTCACGTGGAAAAAAAAAAACCCTTATGTAAAAAATGAATTTAGAATGAAACTATTTTGACTGGTTGTAAAGAAGTTTATTTCTAATGTGGGTGTTAGGGACTGCATTGTGTCCCTCCCAAAATTCACATGTTGAAGCCCTAACCCCTAGTACCTTAGAACGTGACCGTTGTTGGAGAGAGGATCTTTAAAGAGGGGATTAAGGTAAAACGAGGTCATTCAGTTGGGCCCTAACCCAGTAGGACTGGCGTCCTTACAAGACGAGGAGGAGCCACCAGCAGTGTGCGTGCACAGAGAAAAGGCCACGTGAGGACACAGGGAGAAGATGGCCATCTGCACACCAGGGAGGGGCCTTCAGAAGGAACCCATCTTGCTGACACCTTGATGTCGTATGTCCAGCCTCCAGAACTGTGAGACAATAAATTCCTGTTGTTTAAGTCACTTAGTCTATGGTGCTTGGTTAAGACAGCCATAGAACTTGCCAGAGGCCGAGGTGTGTGTGTGTGTGTGTGTGTGTGGGTGTGGGTGCTGTCATCTCGATGCACCTGGGCCAGCATCCGAACGCTGTGGCTGGTCATGGCAGACTGGACTCCAGGTGTCCAGAGACAGATGTCCAGGTGTAGTGTCAGATGGCCTTTTCAGGCTCCATGAGTCCCCTCTCTTTGGATGATCAGTTTGTTCGGAAGATCCTCATCCGATGAATAGAAGCAAAGGCTAGTTGGCCTCGTGGCCATGGCGCTGTTGTGCAGTCGTGTTTTGTGGGTTGAAGTCGGGGCCAGACAACCAGGCCGCACCAAAGTTCAGGGCCTGCCTTGCATCGCCTTCCGTTTCCAGGGACACCTGGAGGAGAGCCGGTCACCTGGGTGCCAAGGTCTGGCCATCAGTACCGCGTCTCCGTCTTGACTTTCAGTCCCTAGATCTCATCTGTGGTCACTTTTCTTGACCGTTTTGGGCTTAGCTCACAACATACATACTATTAAGTGCTACATTAATTATTTCCTAACTTTTTAAATGAAAGAACAGAACAATGACCTTTCTCTCGGAGAGTACAGACAATGTGTTTTGACCAGATAGTCTGCATGCTTGTTCTTAAAAGTAGAAATAGGATAGTATAGTATTTATTTTTATGGTCTCGAGAGTGAGACCACTGAGTTTTGACTCCTTGCTTCTTAGTTTTCCTTACACCGTTTAGCAAATTTATTGACTTCTCCTATCCTCAGTTTTCTCATCTATAAAATGGTTTAATAATCATTTTTTCATCGTAGAGTATGGAGAAGATTAATGAGGCAATTTATATATGGCTTTTGTCACATTGCCTGACACAAAGTAAGTGGCTGATAAATGTTAGCACCTATTATATTATTAAGCATCCCATCAAACAGTACCTTAGAAATTATAGTGGTTGGAAAATGCACTTTGAATTGCAACGACCCTTATTGGTTAGCTCTACTTAAATTTGTTTTGAGAAATATGGTAAATCTGATGTAGCTGGCTCATCTTTAAAATGCAAAGTTGTTACAAATCTGTAAAGAGACAATGCATGGAAAATGTTTAATATGGGCATGGAATCTTCCAAGTGTTCGATAAACGATGGCTACAAAATATGCAGAGTCAAAATGGGTATGACCTGGGTTTGAGTCCAGCTCTTCTACTAAGCAGCTTTGTGACCTAAGGTAAGTCTCTTAAGTTCTTCAAGCCTCAGCTTCCTCATTTGGTGAAGCGTCAACAACAGTAGAACCCACCTACCCTCTTCGGTTTGTTGTGAGGCTCAAAGGCGCTTCCTGGAACTTGGTACAGCTTTGTATTGTTGTTGTTTTTTCCTGATGCAGCTCTCTGAAATATATAATGACAAATGTGAGGGATAAGGGCTTTTCGAAATGGAGTAATGACTGGCTGTGGGAACAATCTGCGAGGTGCATCTGTGGTCCCGCTGGTTGCCAGGTGTCTGGAGACTTGTGTGCCATCTCTCCCCTCATGCCATTTGCGTCCCTCCCGAGGCTGTGGGCTGGATCCAAGAGAATGACCTTCCTAGACAGAAGAGGGCAACTCTCCAGGGAAAGATGGAGGAGGAACTTCCTTCTGCTGCTGGAACCCACAACTACGGGTTTAAAATGCTGTGTGCATACATGTGTGTGCATAGTGAGACCGCTGTAGGTGCTCTCGGGTGGTGTACGGAAGGCATGGTTGCTGACTGCAAAGGCTGGTGACGGACAGGATAAATATCCCATAGAGGTGAGGCTTATGCAATTTGCAAATTGCAGAAAAACCAGCAAACGCCATCTTTTTTTTAGTTACATTTAGGTCAAGGAGAAAAATGAACAAGGCTACTTTGGCTCCTGGTGAGATGGGGAAGGAAGAAAGTGAATGTTCTTGAGTACCATCTTGGTACTGGGCACCGTGGCTGGCATTTTGCAAAAATGCTCTCATTCACATAGAAAGAGCGAACATTCAACTCCTAATGTGTTTCTCTCTTCTTGATCACGGAGAAGGCTGTTTAGAGGAAAAATCATATTTTTTTTCCTTTTTTAGCCTCGGCGAGAACCTGGTCTATAAAATCATATTTTTAAGGGAATTGTGGCCTTAAAAATAAGGCAAAGTAAGGAAACAGTAAGCTCCAAATGGGTTGGTTTCCTGATTTGGATGAATTACTTCCTAGGATTTTTCCAGAATTTGTAGTGGAGGTTGCCAGACCACTGTCATTAGCCACTAGGGAGAGGTAGAAGAAGGCAGAGAACTGAATTCTCCCAACCGTGGATTGATGTTTCTGATATTAGTCTCAGATAGCAATCTGGACTAATAATCAAATACACGTTCTGTGAGAAAGGGAAGTCATCCAGACGGTTCGCTCAGACAGGCATGGCAGGTGACCTCGCTGGGTTTGTAAATGGTGTCTCTACTCTGGAAACAGAATGTTGTAGATATGAGATATGTAGATTCAGATGTGTGGTGTATTTGCTAGAGTCTCTCTTGGTATCCTGGTGGAAACTAAAGGAAAATAAATAAAGGAAAATGGATGAAGGATGGTGGTTCATTGATGTTGAGACAAAGTTAGTTCAATTGGCTCTTTCCTGAGAGTTGAGATGAGGACATAGATGCTAGGCTTATAAAATTTGCGGAAAATTTAGAATGAGTTCAGTGTTAGTTGCCAGAACTTTGAGGTTGCAGTTGGAGGTCGGGGAGATGAGCACCCAAAGGGAACATGCACAAAAATGACGGCATACGTGGGCTGAATGAAGACATAGTCAGCAAATTCTGTGATTCTCATTTAAAGACAGAAGAAACAGCTAGCTAACTTTATTTTGGGCATGCTGCCTGATTTTTGTTACAGATTCCAGAAGTACTAATTTTTGTGCTGGCAAAAATTTACACGTGTAAACTATTTGTAAATATCCCATCAGTTTCTCGAATAATTTTTTTATTGAAAGTAACATATTCTCCTTAAAACATTTTTTTTTTTATGAAAAAACTTTAGGTATCTAAGGGCTACGATAAAGTTTCCGTGGACTCTGAGATGAAAGACATTTGTGTCTTCCTTGAAGTCACGTAACGAGCGAGTGTGTAACAATTGTGTGTAGTGCAGCTCTGTTAAACAGTGCACTGCAATGTGTGTGTGTATCTTTCACACTCAACCACGTGTCCCTGTCCTCTCTAGTGCAATGACTTTCAAACTTTTTGAGCTGTGGCCCATAGAACTGCATTTTGCATGGTGATCCAGGCATGCACACACACACATCCCACACAGAACTGCAACAAAAAGCTCAAGAAATCATACTTACCTTATGTCTGATGCTTTTTCATAGTTTCTGCTTTATTTGATTCTATTCTGTTATTTAAAAATACTGATGAAGATCTCCTCCTTTGATTTTATCACTCACTATTTTTAAAGCTCTGCTCTGGCAGAGACTTAATTCCTAAGTCTCTGTAAATGCTGTAGAGACTCCATCTAATGCTCTCGTATATGCTATAGCTGTCCCTTTCTTTCAAGGAGAAACTGTTCTATATTGTCATCTCACATTACCTCATTGCTTATGATGTCAAGTGAAATACTTTTGAAAGGAGTTTCTGTTTTACAGATGGAGAGCAGAGTTACAGTGAGTGTGTCACAGTCGTGAAACAGGCTGGCATCTGGCCATTGGTTTATCGACCATTTTGCAATGACTTGCCCAAAACCTGTCGGCCATCACACGTCCAGGAATAAGGAAAAAAATACTTGCTTACAGACTCCTAGAGCAGGAAGGAGGTGTAGGGGTCGCCTATTCTAAGTTTTCACTTAGTGCAGGGGTCACTTCTGTGGTCTCCCCACAGTTGACCATTTCATGTCTGCTTGATTACCTTCAGAAACAGGGAGCTCACTACATTAGTTTTTTATTGCTTCTGTAACAAATTAGCAGACATTTAGTGGCTTAAAATGTCACAACTTTGTTATCTTATAGTTTTGTAGTTCAGAAGTCTGTAGTGGGTCTCAGTCGGCTGAAATAAGGTGTTGGGAAGGCTGCGTTCCTTTCTGACGGTTCTAAGAACCAGTTTTCATGCTCTTCCAGTTTTTAGAGGCTTCTGTTATTCCTTGGCCCTTTCTGTCTTCAAAACCAGCAACAGCCAGTCGAGTCTTTGCTCACATCCCATAACTCTGGTCCATAAGTCTTCTGCTTCATGTATTTATAACCTCACTGCTCCCTTGTCAGATGACGTAACACTGACAGGGGTGGGGTTATGACGTGGGCATTTTTGTGGGGGCCACCACTGTGTTTACCACACTCCCCACCTTCTGAGCTGGCCCATTCTGCTTTCTGATGGTTCTAATTTTGGAAAACACACGTGTCCGTTTATGACAATGACTTCTGTTCATGCAACAGGTGAATTTTTAAAAGTAAAATCAGGAAATCTGAAATCTGGAGACTTTCAACTTTGAAAAAACCAGCGGTTTTAAAGGCTGAGGCTGAGAGAAACCTGGTGGAAACGAATTCCTAGGAAGGAAGGTCTCCCTCTACTGGATGTGAAGTTAACAGATGCCTTTTGCAGAGAGATTTGCTTGGTATTTGCCAGAAAGAGGAGATACTGTGAGTCTTGAATAAAAAGCCCAGAGGAATCTGTGAGACCCTGGTCTGGTTAATATCTTAGTTGTGCTGTGCTTACTTGGTCAATGTCAGGAAGGGATTTTTAAGATGGTTTAAGGCAATGGAGGTGGGTTGTGAGTGATTATAGGGAATCCTTTGGCAGTTCTGGTTTTGTTAGAGATTCTAGTCTGAGCCATGTGAGTTTGGTGTGCTGCCCGTGACTCTCAGCTACAGAGGGGAAATAACTAAACAAAGCGATGACTTCACAAAGGCTGTTTTGTTAAAAAACAAAACAAAACAACAGCTTATAGATCCTGTGATTTACTGCTACATTCTTTTAACGTTGAAATTGAAGGCTGGATGTGGTGGCTCATGCCTGTAATCCCAGCACTTTGGGAGGCCAAGGTGGGAAGATCGCTTGAGGCCAGGAGTTTAAGACCAGCCTGGGCAACATAGCAAAACCCCATCTCTAAAAAAATACCCCAAAAACAAAATAAATAAATAAATAAAAATAATTAGCCAGGTGTGGTGCATGCCTGTAGTCCTAGGTCCTCCGGAGGCTGAGGCAGGAGGATCTCTTGAGCTCAGGAGTTTGAGGCTACAGTAAGCTATGATCATGCCATTGTACTTCAGCCTGGGCAACAGAGTATAATCCTATTTCTAAAAAAAAAAAAAAATTGCAATAGTTGAGTAACCCTTTAAGGTAATTTACTATTGTAAGAATGCCTTCAGTTTGGAGAGATTAAAATTTAATTACAGATTGAAAACAGATGATTTAAGAAATTATATAAAAATATTAACAATACTGTTTTTATACTAAGTTCCTCAAGTGCATTTTGAATATTATCTATCAGACTGATTGAAAAATCAGTGTAGACACAGTTTTTCAAATTAAGGTTCTTTGTGAAGAGCAAAATAAGGATGTATCAAAAACTGAATTTTGCTTTATTTTGGTTTTAATGTAGCACAGGCAAGAAGAAACCTTTGTTACTCATAAGTGAAAATATCCATTTTCAAAATGCCACGGTCTCTTATGTACAAAATTGAGTAAATGTTGGCAAAAAAACATGTGGCGGCCATGGAGGGGTGCCACTCGGCTGTCTTTGCAGGGAGCTTGCTGTGAGAGTAATTGGTGACAGCCTTCAACTGTGGAGTTCATGCTGCACCCACGTTCTCCTTGGGCTGCCTCCAGCCGTGGAGCTGGAGCTGGCCCTCCCTGCCCTTCATGGGACCCCTGTGATGGGCAGCCTTAGCTCTCCCTCCCACCCCCATCAGCCTCACCCAGACCTGCCCAGATACGTAGTCTTAGACTCCTCCTCCACAGTCCTCCTTCCTTCCCTCTCTCTCCTGCAGGTGTCAGACCTACATCTGGGTCTGAAGGTTCTCCCTGCCTCCTCCTGCTCCTTTCCCCCTTTCATCCTTTGTAGGTGTCCCCCCCAGAAAACCGCCTACAGGTCTAATTCTGCCTTGGAGTCAGCTCCTGGGAGGACCCGAGCTGGTACACATCTAAAGAATCATGGGATGACCTTGAAGGATCCCTTCAGGAAGTTGTTTTCCTCCTGCCAGTGATTGCCAAAGGGCAGCCCAGCTGGAGCAGAGTAAGGGAGTGAGTCGTAGGAGTCGAGATCGGGAGAGAACTTCTGCTTCAGCTATTAATAGACTAGGTATTTTGGATCCATTCTCCTGTTGAGGACAACTAAGAAACCTGGATAAGTCTTTAAAAAATCTTGAAGACGTTAGATTGCTAATAATATGGTGAATACTGGCCACGATTTGGGAGAGCTTGGCAGTCTGGAGAGGAGAACCTGGCATTTGGAGCTACAAATTTCTGGGGATGTGCACTCACTCTAGAGATTATTGCTGAGAGACCTAGAAGCAGTTTTGACAGATTTGAGAGTCTAGGAGCGTGCAGATATCTCTTCCACTACTGATTTCACAGTAGTGAAGATACGGAATCAACCTAAAAGTCTGTCAGTGGATGGATGGATAAAGAAGGTGTAGTATACATACAGAACAGAATACTATTCAGCCTCAAAAGAGAAGGACATCCTGTCATTTGCGACAAGATGGATAAACCTAGAGGGCATTACGCTAAGTGTAATAAACCAGGCAGCGAAAGACAGACCACAGTATGTCACTTACATGTGGAATCTAAAAAAGTCAAACTCACGGAAATAGAGAGTAGAATAGTGGTTGCCAGGAGGTTGGATGGACAATGGGGAGATGTTGGTCAAAGAGGATGAAGTTTCAATTAGTATGAACAAGTTCCAGAGATCTATTGTGCAGCGTGATGACTGTAGTTAATGTGTGCTTGAAAATTGTCAAGAGGCTGTATCTTCAATATTCTCACCACAAAAAAATCATAAATATGTGAGGTGATAGATACATTAGAGTTAATCATTTCACAATACATACCTATGTTAAAACATCACTTTGTACACCATAAATATATATGATTTTTATTTGTCAATTATACCTTTATAAAGCTGGGGGAAATAAAAATAATAAGTGTATGGGGGTAAATTTGGAATTCAGGGCCAGCTAAGGAAATATCCTCTGTGTTTGGAGTTGGTTCCCTGGAGAACTACACAACTAGGATAAGAGTGACCAATACACTGGCTGTCACAGGGCCTTAAACCTCACTAAAAACCATCTCGCTACTTGATACTAGGTTAAGGTGATCCCAGATTGTGATCAAGTATCTAGCAGAAGCAAATGTTAATCTTTTCTGGAGAAAGATATCATCGTCATAAGCCTCAAATTATTTATACTAACAATTTTTCGGATACAGGGACTTACAGAAATGTAAAATGGCCCAGCTTGTCACTGGCAGATGGGAAAGGAATTCTGAGAAAGTCTCACAGCAGGCACACAGGGCTGTCTAAGACTGAGGCTGGAATAAGAGAAATGAGAAACTTTCTTGTCTCTACTCTGAACTTTATACCAGGTAAAAGCAACAGCCTTGTACTGCTGGGAGAGGGTCAAAAGCCAGAGAAAGGTGATCTCTGGCCCAGATGAGCAGGGCTTGCTGAAAGTGAAGATGGAACAAGAATACCAAGGGAAAAGATGCTTCAGGCCTTACACTAAGCACAAGGTAATGACAGTTCTCCACTAAAGGAATTTGAAGTCTGTGGAGCATTGACATTGTAACTTCCTATAGTTACAAAACTCAAACCCAGTTTAACTATACACTAGATTGACTCAACTTCCCACACTAATAGCCTAATAGAGGAGGAGGTGTGCCCATTTCTGGTTATAAATATTACTCACTTCAGTTCTTTTAAACGATGTTTAGCACTCAATAAAAAATTAGGAGCTAAACAAAAGAGCAAGTGGTGGAGGGGGGAGAAACAAGACCCATTGTCAAGAAGTAAAATAGTCAACAGAAACAGACCAAGAGATGGTCCAGATATTGGAACTATTGGACAGGGTCTTAAAAAATAACTACAATTCATATGTTAAAGGATTTAGTGGAAAAGGTAAATAATAGGCATGAAGTGGTAGGGAATTTCAGGAGGGAGATGGATACTGTAAAAATCAACCAATTAGAAATGGTAGAAATGAAAAACACAGTATCAGAGATGAAGAATTCTTTTGACAGGATGGTAGTCAGCCTCCAAGATGGCTCCTAATGATCCCTGGTTTCTAGTGTTCGTAGCCTCCTGTGCTCTCTTCACACCCTGAATAGGACTGGCCTGTGAACAGAATATTGCAAGAACGACTGTGCAATATCATAAAATATATTGTGGCCTTGGTCTTGCTCTCTGGTCACATGTTCTGAAGGACGCCATTCGCTGTGTGATGAGGACACTCAAGTAATCTGTAGAGGGGCCCGTGTGCAGAGGAACCGAGACCTTCTGGAAACAACCAGCACTACGTGAGTGAGTCATCTTGGAGGAAGATCCAGCTCTCGCCAATCTTTAAGATGATTGAAGCCCTGCATAACATAATGATAGTAATGTCATGACAAACCGTGAACCAGAGCCACCAGCTTTGGTGATCTTGAATTCCTGATCCACAGAAACTGTGAGATAATAAATGTTTATAGCTTTAAGCCATGCACATTTCATTTAAGGCTAATTTACTACACAAGAACGGATAACTAATACAGATGGACTTTTCAGCAGACTGGACACTTCAGAGGCAAAGTTGCTAAAATTGAAGAGAGGTCCATAAAAGTCACCCAAACCAGAACACAAAGAATGGGAGACAATGGCAAAACAAAACAAAACTGAACAGCACACCCAAGAATATGTGAGGAAAATAGCAAATACACGCAGTTGGACTCACAGAAGGAAAAGAGAGAAAAAGGGGCAGAAAAAATATTTTTTTCAATGGGTAAGAGTTTTCCAATGTGAATGAAAGATGGCAAATCACAGATCTAGGAAACTCAGAGAACCCCAAGCACGATAAGCACATTGAGAGTAAGCATTGGGAGGATGTTGAAGTGCTAAGGAGAAAGGAAAAATGAAATATTATGGGATGGTGCGAAAATGAGCAGGGAAAAGCCAAAGGATGCCCACTGGTCCCACCTGTTGATTACACCTTTGTAAAGCTGGTGTCCAGGTAGAGTTGGGTTTTTGCCAGGGGTGGGTTTTTGTCAGGTAAGTAAAGGCAAGGAAGAGAGGACAGGGAACCAAGGGTGCACACCAGGGAGAGCTGTGATGGTGGCTCATAGACTTGAGCTGGGTAAGGAGGGGAGTGACGACTTTGGAGGAGAGGGGATGGGGTTGGGAGACCGTGGGCTGGTGGCAGGATCAGGAACGGTAGGGTTCAGGGGTCGGACAAGTCCTGCATGCAGGACTTTGGAGAATGCTAGTGGGATGCTTGGAAGTCGGGTTCTGCAGGGACTTCACTTAGTGTAAGGTACAGTGGGTGACCCTAGGTACGGAGATCAGGTTGAAGACGAGATCACTGGAAGGGGACAAATGGAGAAAGTGCTGGGCCACTGTCTTGATCATAATCATCTATGTGATTTAGCTCATTGGTTTAGAATGCATTTCCCAGATTAATTTCCTTACTTGAAATTTGATAGGAGTAGGTAGATAATTTGTTTAGTTTCTGGTTAAAGACCTAGATCTTTTGCTCACCTCCAGGTGGAATAAGAGATAGGGTTCAATTCTTTGTTGGAAGTTGAGAGGTCTAATATTCCCACCTGTTTGGAATGTCTTTATTATAATTTAAGAGCACAAGAAGAAAATACAGAGAGTGGTGTGTATTCATATATTTTAATACTGTATATTCAAGGTTGGATTGTCCCTCAGAGGACAATTAGACATTGCCCCAGTTGGTCAGGAGTGGGAGGGGAGCACCTGGTGTAAGTGGGGGTTATCACTTAGTTAGCAAAGGTAAGAAAACATGTGTTCTGTTGGTTGCCCACGTATCTGTTTGCAGTAATTAGAGGGGTTTCCTTGGGTTTGAGGTATTAAGCCCACTAGGGTGACTTCTGAATGATTCACCCGCTGATCTGACTCGGCCAGCACTTGGGATGCATGAAGGGCATTGGGCTGTTTTTTTGAGACAGCATGGTGCAGGAAGCCAGTGAAGTTGCTGGCACGGAATGCTACTCGGGTAACCATCGCTGCTGTCCCTGGCCTGGCACACTCTGTTTGGGGCAGTCCATCCCTGCTGTTGGACTCTCCCTTGGGAACAGCAGTAAGTAATTTTTTGGTGTTCAGTTATTTTTTAACTGTTTTTTTTCTAATATATGTAAAGATGATCAGGGTAAAATAGAACTTAAATTCTTTTAAAGCAAGAGATCAAAGGAACTGTCAAAACACTTGATTCTGTACTATTGATATCATAATAAACACTTAGCTATAGAAAGTGCCAGGGGCTGTTGTAAGCACCATACACTTATTAACTTCTTTAATTCCCGAAACACTCTGTGATGGTTGTTGATCATCCCTGTTTTACAGATGGGGAAACTGAGTCACAGAGGAAGTAAGCGGTATGCTGTGATTGAAACCCGGATAGTTTGGCTACAAACTCTTTGGTCCAATTTAGTCTGCTGTATACTGTGTCTCACTGTGTCAGGAAAAATTGAAATGGAGCCGATCTTTGCTCAGAACTTGAAACTGGAGACAGGGACCAGAAAACATAAAACTTAGATCAATTTCGGCGAACAAGTAAGCTGTTTGCAACAAATTTAGTATGCAAGTCCTCAGTGGTAGATGACTCATGCTTTCAATGCCTTATGTAAGGTTATTCAGATACATTGCATTTATTTTCAGGTATCTTGAGGAAATCTTAGCAACCGCAACCAAGGAGGGTATAGCATCACTGTTCAGTTATCTTTGTGATACAATACCATCAGGCAAGTAAAAAAAAAAAAAAAAAAAAGTCCCTATAATAGAATTTCATGGGGGAACACTGGTTTCTTATTGCTCTCCTGGTTTACAGATTCTAAAGTCACACTGTCCAACCTTCCCTGGTTGATTTTTTATGGTGGGTATTTTACGTTGGGTTTTGATTTATGGCTTATCGAGGGTCTGTCATTGTGATGGATTTGCCTTTTGTACAGCCTTCACTTTCACACGTTGGATTTACGTGGATACTTCTAGAGCATCTTTGCTATGCTGAGTGCAGTCTTTGGAGTAGATGACGTGAAGCCAAGAGAAAGGGTAGAGCTTGCACCTTGGAGGTGGGGTGTGCAGGTGTATTAACCTGTGGCTACTTCTGTCCTTGGCTCTGGGGCCCCTGGGGGATGCCTGGGGCTGCCCTGGCCTGAGGGGGGCAGCAGAGACTTACTCACTTCCCACTGCTGTTGTGCAGAAGGACAGTCCTGCATATTTGCATAGGGGACAGACTCCTCACTGGTTCTTGGGAAGGATAGATGCATATAATTAACTTAGCAACATAACTCACGTGTCAATGACAAACGACCCTTCTAGCCCTCTCCTGAACTACCGGCTTTGTCACCCTGCACACCCAGGGTGGAGTTGGCACGCAAAGGCAAAGTGATATTGAGTGAGATCGCCATAATGATGGCGTTCTTGGAAAAGTATTGAATGCAAAAGGCACAGTTGGCCAAGGGGCCAAATAAGCTTGGGTTATTGTCGATGTGCAAAATTCCCTGTCCTCCTTTGTGTAGTTGCCTGGGCTGCGTGATGGGCCTGTGTGCCAAGCAGGAGGTCCAAATGACACAGAGTCAGAGCAAACCTTTTCCCTATTGAATGGGGTGTCAGAGTCAGAGCACAGCTCACTTCCAAAGGCAGGTCCTGGACAGGCCTTTCTGTCTTGCACAGTGGTGGTGGTTTGGGAGGCGTGCTGGATGTTTGGATCTTTCTAGCCCAAGCTGTGTGTGGGAGGGAGAAACACAGAGGGGAGGAAGAGCGTTTGCCTGTTCACTGCAATGTGAAAGCAAAGTTGGGGTTCTTACTAGTACATCAGCAGTTCTAGGTTGGTGGTTAAAAAAGGATGCTGAACAAAATATTCTAGATCACTCTAGGCAGTGGCCTCTGCCATAGTGTTCGTGGCCTGTGCTAGAGATCTTGCAGGATTTTACTTTGCTTCAGGAATCACCCAGGAATATAATTTTTGTATTTATTGTCACCATTAATTTCATTTCCCTTAAGGCACAATTCTTTGCTGGTGGTAGGAACCGGAGTCGGCAAGAGTAGGGAACATTACTTACTCCTCCCATTGTCTCTGTCACCTTTTTGTCATGTCTTTGTTCTGGTGGGCCAACCTCTAGTTCCCAGATTGAAAATAGTTGACTAGAGAGCGGGCCCGGGGGCTTAACGGTATAAATATTAAAGCTTTTAGCAGCTATCGTGAGATGGCCTTTCTGCTGCTCATAATTTCTTGGTGTGGAGCAAGAACAGGTGTGACCCTGAGGGTTGTGCCCACTTTAGAGTTGATAAGAATGTCAAGGATTTGATGATCTTGCCATAAATGTAATTGTCAGTAAACAGGTAGCAAATGATGTTTATCGAAAGGGAGTCCCTTTGAACTCGTTGAAAGCAATGCTTCTGTTTCTCTGTGCAGAATAAATTAAGATGTGCAATGTGGCCTCAATTCGAATAAGCACGAAGGATCAAAGGAAGATAATTCAGTCCTTTTCATTGTCAGCTTTGGAAGGATTTTAAGTAATTTCTTTTGTAAAGCAAAATCTCCCATTTCATTGCTGATAAATTTGCAGGGGCCAAAATTTGTTTTTGAATATTCTTATTGTGAAATATAAAATTCAGACAACATCTAGAAACGGTTAAGTAACTAAGAAGTGAACACTTGGCCAAGAGCAGTGGCTCACGCCTGTGACCCCAGCACTTCAGGAGGCCGAGGTGGGCAGATCACTTGAGGCCAGGAGTTTGAAATCAGCCTGGGCAACATAGCGAGACCCCCACCTCTACAAGAAAAATAAAATAAAAAAATTAGCTGGGTGTGGTGGTGCATGCCTGTAGTTCTAGCTACCTGGGAGGCTGAGGAGGGAGGATCACTTGAGCTCAGGAGGTCGAGGCTGCAGTGAGCTATGATCACACCACTGCACTCCAGCCTGGGTGACAGAGTGGGATGCTGTTTCTTTAAAAAAAAAAAAAAAAAAAAGGAGTAAACACTTGTTTAATCACTACCTGAAATAGAACATTCTAAGGACCACAGAAACTCTGAGTGTGGTTATACTCTTCCCCGATAGCCACTCTCCTGACTGTTGTGATAATCATTCATTTGGTTTACTTTGTAGTTTTAACCACTTCTGTACTGGACATATTTTAAAATGTATCCTCAAGATGTTTTTCATTAATTTTTTTGTTCTTGTTCATTTAGTTCTGATAGAAAGTACCGTAGTCTGGGAGACAAGAGACTGTCGTTATTCTGTAGCCCAATCTAGTTTTATCATTTAAAGTCTCTGGGCTTATCTTCTTAAATGAGAAATTTGATTAGATTAGTGGTTTCCTAATTGTTTCCTTTTTAAAATTCAAATGAAGTTGTTTACGAAACCCCAATCTAAAAAAACAAAAGAAATTAGTATTTATTTTCTAAGTTTAGATTTATGAAATTAACTCATTATAAAGTTAATAAATGAGAATACATTAGCATATTGGCAGTATTCAATGTGTTAAAATTTGGAATCTGGAAGTCCCCTAATTTGAATGTAATTTCACTTTCCAACCACGTCTATGTGCAGAAGCCAAAAGCACATGAAAAAATGTTCAACTTTGTTAGTTATTAGAGAAATGCAAATCCAAACCATGGGGAGATACCACTTCATATTTACTAGCATAACTATAGTAAAAAAGACAGACATGTTGTTGAGGCTGCAGAGAAATTGGAACCCACATGCAATGCTAGGAACAACGTAAAATGGCGCAGGTGCTCTGGAAAACAGCCTAGAATTCCTTGAAAGGTTAAATATAGAGTTATCCTATGACCCAGAGATTCCACTCATAGGTATATACCCAAAAGAAATGAAACCACATGTTCACACAAACACTGATTCACAAACGTTCATAGCATTATTTACAACAGCCACAAAGTGGGAGCAACCCGAATGTCCACCAACTGAGCAGATGAACAAAATGGGGTACATCTATACAGTGGAATATTATTTGACCATAAAACAGGACTGAAGTAGTGACATGTACTAGAACATTGATGAATCTTGAACGCATCATGCTGAGTGAAGGATGCCTGTCACAAAGGACCACACATTGTGTTATTCCATTTATATGAAAATGTCCAGCATTGGCAAATCTACGAAGGCAGAAAGTAGATTAGTGGCTTCCAGGGGCTGAGGGGAGTGGGAGGATGGCAAGGGGTTGGGGGTGCTGGTGGCTAAGGGGTGCAGGGTTTCTTTTTTGAGATGATACAAACATCCTTAAATGGATTGTAGTAGTGATTGCAAAACTTTGTGCAAAACTTTGTGAATATACTAAAAACCACTCAATTGTGTACTTTGTATGGGTGAATTGTATATGAATTTTATTTCAGGAGCATTGTTATATAAAAAGTTGTATATGCAAAAGTGAGATAATCTTGCATGATTTTTTTTTTTTTTTCTGAGACAGTTCTGTCACCCAGGATAGAGTGCAGTGGCGTCGTCATAGCTCACAGCAACCTCAAACTCCTGGGCTCAAGCGATCCTCCTGCCTCAGCCTCCTGAGTAGCTGGGACTTATAGGCACGTGCCACCACACCCAGCTAATTTTTTCTATTTTTTAGTAGAGACACGGGTCTCGCTCTTGCTCAGGCTGGTCTCAAACTCCTGAGGCTCAAGCTGATCCACCCTCTAGGCCTCCCAGAGTGGTAGGATTACAGGCGTGATCCACCGTGTCCGGCCATAATCTTGCATGATATTAAGCAGGAAGCAGACAGGAAGGGACCCTGTTCCTGGGAAAAAAATACCACAATAAAATCTCTGTAATACTTGATATCTCTCCAGTGGGTTCCTTACTTTGCACACTGACCGTGTCTGTGATGACTTTCTTTCTCTCCATCATCACTAGTATTTGTATTTTCAGAATATTTCTATTTATATTCTTTTTTTAATACATCACAAGAGCAAAGCGCGCTAACGGTTCAAATAATTTCACAGACACTGCAGTACTGAAGTCCATGGCAGCGGTGGCAAAATGGAATCGCTGGGCGACAGGCAGCGCTGGCCGGTGTGGTAGCTCGCAGCGTGTGTGCAGAGCTGTGGTCAGGTGAGACTCGGTGACGAGCAGGGGATACAGGCATGAAAGTGAGGTTTGCTCAAGAGCCAAACATAGAAAAGCTGCCGGCTGCCTGACTCGCACACATTCGAATGTGTTTGTTTCTGAAATAAGAGTTTTGATGAGTTTGAAATCTACTAGGGAAAGAAATCAGAATCCAGAAGCACCATCACAGAACAGAGTGTGTAAACCACAAAGTTAGATTATATCTAACATCTTTTTCAGCTTCTGTATTTTATTTTATTTAGTGTAAAGCTACCATTGACTATCCATTTATTAACTTTTATCCAGAGGACTTGATGGATTGATTTCTGATACCTGCCATCTTGGTGGGATTGATCATTGTGTGTGATTATTTATACAGTAGAGTTTAAAATTATCTCTAGTGGCATTGCATAGTGAAAACTTTTCAAAGAAGGATACGCAAATTTATTATTAAGTCGAACATCACAAATTTAGGTTGTAATTAGTTCACTGCTCTGTGAGCTTAAATTTTCTCTCGAAAAACATACAACGCTGATACCCTAGTGCTGAGGCGTTTCAGACACACTCAACAAAATCCATTTATCCACAGGTTCATTTATATTCTCCTTATAGGACAGGAGACGAGGAAACCTGTTAGAGATGGTTTTGTTCAAATTTATTTCCAAATGTATATACGGTTTGAAATCAGGCACTGCTAGTTGATGGACTTTCTTGGTGAAATCTTTGGGATAATTTTAGGAATTTGGAATTAGGATAAGTTTTTTTTTTTTTTTTTTAATTTAAATAGAAAGGCTCTGGAAACCTGTGAAGTTTTGGGGTCCAGACTATTTGTTCCTATAGAAGTGGGTTGATGGTTATATATTATAAGGTTACTCCAGACTCTTACAGGTGTGTTTGGCTCACTTTGCATCAGGATTTCTCTGGAGTATCTGCATAAAGTCTTGCTATAATGCAAAGACTTGGCTTCCCCTTTCCCAGCCTCTTAGAATCCTCTAGATGTGCAGAGCTAGGCTGAGCTCAGTGTGGTCTTTATTAGTTAGCAGTTGCAGGTTATGGAGTGTATCTGCCGTGTTATATTCCCTTGTGGATATATATTGCAATTTACTTACACATTCTTCTGTTAATGGACATTTAAATTGTTTCCTTTGAAAAATTTTCTCTTCTAAAATAAATCTGCAATGCACAATCTTGTACGTATCTCCTTGCACAGTGGGAGAACATCTTCCTGATGTACTTAGGAATGGAATTGCTCTGTAATGGAGCGTGCACACATTTCATTTCTCTTTCTTGTCTAACTAGCTTGTAGAATTTCTAGTACCATGGCTTATAGAAACGATGGGAGGTGTTCTTGTCTCCTTCTTGACCTCAAGGGGGTTTTCTAATATTTTGCCATTAATTAAAGTGTTTGCTATAGGTTTTTGGTGGAATCTCTCCATCAGATAAAAGAAATCCTCTTATTCCTTGTTTGATAATGATTTTTATCATGAATTGGGATTGAATTTTATCCAATGCTTTTTCAGCCAATTTATTTTAATCCAATCCTCCAAGATCTTTCAACAGGGCGTCCCCCAAATTCCCTCCTATCTCATGCTTATGGGACAGTTTTCAGCCTCCAGTGACTTGAATTTAGCTTCCATATCTTGAGGGCAGTCATGTAACTTTCAGTTAATCCCAGTGTATCGGGATCTCAACCTCCCCCAGAGCACTTGTGGGATTTGCCAAAAACAGATCCCTTTTTACAACCAGACAATCAAATATGTTCTTACCTAAGAGGCTCTTTACTGGGGACACCTTCTGACCAGCTAGGGGCCCTGCATTTCTCTGCTGCCTTATTGGGTCTTGCTGTACCTCTGGGTGGCTGTCCTCAGCCTCTTGGGCATATAGGGTGTCTCCAGCAGCCTAAGGAGAGGTGTGCACACCTGAGCACACCTGAGCACACCTGAACACACCTGAGAAGGGGCCTGAGCCCCTCTTTCTCCTATTTCTCATGCTCTTGTGCAGAAGGACAGTTTGCCAGGTGTTTGTATAAAGCTAAAGTGCTAGAGTTTCTTATTCATGGACAGAAAGGGAAATGGTGTGGTTTTTTTTTGGTAATATTTGATGTCCTAATGCCCTGGTAGCTCTAAAGGAAAGTCAGGCAAGGGTAGAAGCTGGGGCTATGAATTAAAAAAAAAAAAAAATGACCTCATTTTCCATTTAGGTAAATTTGAGGAACATATCTGGGGCTGGGCCCCAGGGAGGGAGGTGAGATGGTAGGATTAAGAAAAATACTCGGTAATCTGGGGTATCTGGGGTATAGCACAGAGGGATTCGGGGAGATCAACCACCTGGCTGCCATAGCACTGCCGGGATTTCTGCCACCCTGTGCCTGTGCGGGGGGCGGGGGTGGGGCTCTTGCTCGGGGAGGCAGCTGGGAAGAGCACACTGCTCTCTTGGGATCAAGAGATTCCCAACACCGTAGGCTTTGATCTCAGCTGCTCTGTGAGCTGCAGGTGTCACATGCACAGAGGGGCTCTAATTCCCGGCGTGCAGCACATCACTGCCCATTGCCAGTTTATTTTATCTTAGCTTTTTCTTGTTTCGCAGGCAGCTAGGGATGGGCAAGGAAGCCAGGGCTGTCATCACCTCTCACCTACCTCTGCTACAGATGGAAACCAGTGTCGCAGGTGATTTCTGGGGCCTCTCGGTAGCACTGGCTTCAGGCTGGGAAGGACATGCAGCAGCTCCCTGCCTGAAAAATTGGCCAGCTCTCAATAGGTTTAGATTATAGGCTGCTGGAGACACCCTATATCGTCCAATAGGTTTAGATTCTTCCTTGGGAAGGGAAGCTTTGGTAGTTCCTTGGTGTTCTTAAACTTAGCATTCATTGTTTATCTGGGTGAGAAACCCTTAAGGTCCACGACAAGAAATTTGTAAATTTGCTGAGGCACGAAAGTATCCCCATGGTCCCTGTTGTTTTGCTGTTCTGATTTGATGGTGCAGAAATGTAAATCAGTGTCAGTCATTATGTAAAACAGGAATCGAGTCGTTCCTTTACAGTTCTTCAGCGAATTCCCATTGCATTGAGGCTAAAACCCAAGCTCCATTTTATAAGAGCTAAAGTTCCTGGCATCACGGTTCTTGCCTGTATCTCGGATCTCATGCCATCTGGCTGGCTCATCACCTTTCTGTAAATCTCACCCCCTCCTCAACATTGGCGAGCTTTGGCTTCCCAGTGCAGATTCTACAGCTCATCTTGGGAGAAGTTTCTTCTAGATATTGGGGACGCTTTGCCTACAGCAGCCAGTGCCTGTGAGTTTGTGTCCCTGGCTGCCCCTCCAGCCTCCCATAACTGGCCAGGATGGAAGCGTGAGAGCCCAGGTCCTTTCTGAGACAGAACCTACACCCTGGAGTTTCACTGCGGGATCAGGGACTTCAGCCTGCCATGGCCGCCCCTTGCTTGACTTCCTCCCCGTCTCTGTCTTGCTGCTTCATCCACGCTCTCACCAGCCTTCTGGGAGCACTTCCTTACTAACCTTCTTCTTGGGGTCTGCTCCTTGGGAATCCACCCAAAGACACATCACCCAATTTAAGTACCCCCTCTCCAACCATTGTTGGGGAAAAATAACTAAAACTCAAATCTCTTCCCAACCCAGTAGACCACTCCACAAAGGTAGCAGAGAAAGAAAAGTTGGATTATTGAATAAGCATTAAACCAGCGTGTGATGCACACCATAGGCAATCCACTGTGACTGCCAGGGTGGGAAGAAACCTCACCCTTTTATGTAGCCAGGTAGACACAACCTGTGATGTCCACATTCTCAGGATAGACAACTAGTCCTCAAGAGAACTCGACAGCAACACTTATTATGCCAGTTCATCCTAGATTTGCCTGGTATTTGCGATGACTATCAGTGTTAATTAATTCCTATCTTCATGACAGGAGGCAGTTTTTTTTTTTTTTTTGAGACAGGGTCTTGCTCTGTTGCCCCGGCTAGAGTGCCGTGGCGTCAGCCTTGCTCACAGCAACCTCAAACTCCTGGGCTCAAGCGATCCTCCTGCCTCAGCCTCCTGAGTAGCTGGGACTACAGGCATGCACCACCATGCCCGGCTAATTTTTTTCTATATATATTTTTAGCTGTCCAGATCTTTTATCTCTTAGTAGAGACGGGGTCTCGCTCTTGCTCAGGCTGGTCTCGAACTCCTGACCTCGAGCAATCCTCCTGCCTCGGCCTCCCAGAGTGCTGGGATGACAGGCGTGAGCCACCGCGCCCGGCCGAGGAGGAGGCAGTTTTGCACCTTGGAGCCAGGTGCCCACTGCAGTTTAGGCTTCCGTCTTTTGGCAGAGACTGGGAGGTAGGGCCACCGTGTCCCTTGGATGTTTATATTCCAAAGAGACAGTTCTCAGGTCCTTGAGAAAGACATTTCTGGGTCATGGAGCTGACAGAAGGCTTATTTAGCTTTTACAAGAATTTACATATATTTCAAAGAGACAAGAAAGAACTTACAACTGTCCTCTAGTACATGATCTAAGAAAAGGGAGGAGGGAGACATCTCTTCCCCCATTTCTTTTATCTGTGAGAATTAAGCCTCTTCTTTTTAACTTTCATTTGTCCTTAGACCATGCTTCAGGCCTGTCTGCCCCAGAGACTCTAGCATACCCCTCATGGTATTTTCTTCAGAGCTTTTTGAATGTAATATTTGCTACATACCCAGTAATGTAGGTATCACATACCCAAGTTACAAAGTCTAGTAATAAAGTAAATACCAGTGAACCATGCACCCAGGGTGAGAATCAGACTTTGGATACCCTATTCCACCCCCAGAGATGCCCTAACGTGAATTTTGTGTTTAATATTTCTTTGCTTGTACCACGTATGCATACTTCCCTAACCAGTAGTTCTAAACTAAACCTAGAGTTTAGCTTTGCCTAGGTTTGAACTTTAAAAAAAAACAAAAGGTACACTGTACACTGTAGGTAGTCTTTTGGGACTAGCCTTTTTTTTTTTTTAATTCTTATTTCAGCATATTGTAGGGGTACAAAAGTTTAGGTTACGTATATTGCCCTTGCCCACCGCCCCCCAAGTCAGAGCTTCAAACGTGTCCATCCCCTAGACAGTGCGCATCACACTCATTATGTATGTATACACCCATCCCCTCCCCCCCCGCCCCCCCGACATCTGCCCGACACCCGATCAATGTTATTCCTAAATGTGCTCTTAGGTGATGATCAGTGAAACCAATTTGCTGGTGAGTACATGTGGTGCTTATTTTTCCATTCTTTGGGATACTTCACTTAGTAGAATGGGTTCCAACTCTTTCCAGGAAAATACAAGAGTTGCTAGATCACCATTGTTTCTTA
>CM052455.1:2542158-2561806 GCA_028533085.1 Varecia variegata | reverse complement strand
GTTTTCTCAAAGTAATTGTGATAATATTACTAGCTAACAGTCACAGAGAACTGACCACATGCAGGTGTCTTTTCAGATCACTTTACAAGTATCTCCTATAATCCTCCCCACAACCTAGTGAGATGGGTTCTATTCTATCACTGTCTTGAGTTTATAAATGAGGGAATTAAGGTCTGGAGAGATGAAGTCATTTACCCAAGGCACACAGACAATAAGCAACGGTGGCAGGACTTAAACCAATTGTCTTTAGTTCCAAACCCCAGTGGAAGTAGTTAGCCATAAAGTAAGACACACAAAAACTGGGCTGCTGCTTCCTTTCCTTTTTTTGTCAGAGCCATTTCTAACCCTGTCTGGATGCACTAAGCCTCTAAGCAAAAGAGAAGTTAGTTGTATCTATGACGTCTGTATCAAGGCACCTGGGTTCCAAATTCATCTTTCTGGATCTCTTTTTCCTCATCTGAAAATTCAAGTCAACAATGCCTTAGTGGTAGTAGTAGCAGTGATAATAATGACCTTAACAGAATTATTATGGTAATTAAGTGGGCGATACGATTACCCTAAGGCACAACAATCAGCCAACAGCTGACACTAGCAGCCTTCTTGCTGTCATCCTTCTAAAAACAGGTCTTTTGATAACCCAAGTACCTGAACACAGCACAGGACCTCACCTAGGATACAAATCCACTCGTCATTCTGCACCTACGGCATAACATAATATAATCGATTGTTCCAGAAACAGGAAGGCCTGGGTCCTTACTCTGACGCTACCACCAACCAGAACCTCGGGAACCTCCTCAGGGTCCTCCAGTCCCCTTCATAACCAGCTGACAACAGCAGTCCCTAGGGCTCCAACATTCTACACACAGTGAGCGCTTAAAAAAATAAGTCAATAAAACTCTGGTTTTGCCTGAAGCATCCTAGGGCAGAAGAAAATTCGGTGAATTTCTAAAAATATTTTCTTGCTTTTTGCAGCTCTTTTTACCCTTCCTAACAGAAGTATTCTGTCACCTGCCTTCGTGAAGATGTTCTACTCATTGGAGTACTGGCTTTCCTCTTTAAATATATATCAAAACAGGTATTTAAGATGAAAGATAACAGTTTTTAAACTATCAGCTCTTTTGTTTCTTCTGTTCAATGGCCTGCAAAACAATCAAGGTGACATTGATTTTCTAGGATCTCACCTCTGACCTCTGAACTAATGCTTCTCACAGGTGGTAACCAGTTTGCACAATGTTCCCTGGATGGAAACCAAGTTAATAATAGCAAGTTGTCTGTCTGCACCCAAGCCTGGGAAGCATCATGAGATTCGCCTACCCAACAGCAAACAAAATTCAAAGTCTAATGAAAGAGCCCATGATTAAATTCACCTTTTATGACCATACATTAAGATCTTGGTTAAAAAGGAATAAGATCTCCCTAATAGGAAGAATTAAATCATGATTTAATTACACTCCAATAGTACTGGTGAGAATGGAGACCATTTAAGCCAGGGATTAATTTGCTGCTCTCTTCCCAAAGATCTGCATATTTTTAAGGGCACAGCCACGCTGACTTGCTGCCTAGCAGACACTGATGTTACGGCGGATAGGACCAACGATCAGAAAACATCAAGTGGACGAGAATGACAAGTGCTTTTAACCTCTTGGGAGCAAAGCAGAGAAACCCATGAGTAAAAGCATTGATATTCCAGCTGAGAAGCTACTTATGTTTGCACAGAGCTTCATAATCTTCAACCTGTTTGAGAAGCAAAAGCACATCATTGCTCATTGTGCGCTACAAAAATCTGAAGCAATGAGGCACATGCTGATGAATCTACAGCAGCCTTTCTCTAAACCACTGCACTGCATAACGAGAGAAGCCTGATGAAATCAGGTTTGGAATAAGAGGTTCCAGACGAATCTCAGAGATTTCTGTTTGTCCCTAGATAATATGTGATGATATTCTGATAGTACAAGTGGCTAATAGCCAAAATTTCAACAGGCAGGTTTATCTAGGACACTGAGCTTGCAAGGATTTCTTACACATAGATTTTCTTACACATGTGAAAGAGAGATAAAATAAAACCCGGGCATTCTGATCCAGATATTAATCTCAACTCCCACATTTTCTCTGGAGGTGATCAGCAACAGGGCAGGCTCAGTGAGCTGTAGATATGAGGCAAATAGGGCTTAAAACGAGAATGTCCTCTACCTCCAGAAACATTAGTGTCTGTATCAATCATCTGGCAATTACTACACACCACAGGTTCATATAGCTTCTGACATTTTAAAGCAGAGTATTTTAAAGTCTCTTTTTTTTTTTCCCTTAATGGGAGGATTTATTTTCAAGAAAAGTCCACGCAGCTGGCCTCGCTCTCCTCATTATCATAACCAACATCCCAGCTGGAACCTCCAAGAACTAGGACTACTCAGAGCACAGATTGACAGTCAAAGTCACCGGTGTCATGCACACACCAACACCTGCCGATAAACCTACACCTCCACACATTCTGTTTCCCAGAACCACTTTTAAGCTCAGACATGTTCCGGGTTTTGCATTAGCTGTGTCTTCCTTCCCGTTCCACAACGGGAAGGGTAGTTGACTCTAAGTCATACCTCCCTTTACCAGAGATTTTTCTCTATCTGTAGGACAACAACCTTTTTTGTTTCCAAATCTCCTTCCTGTGTCCTCCCAGGGCACGTCAGCAAATATTTATGGCAAAGATTCAAAACACAACCAAGCAAAGGCTTGTGAGGAGGGTGAAATGAAATGAAATCCATGCGTTTATGAACTACAAAAGCTCTTTCTGTTTAGTCACATTTTATAATGAGTCAACCGGTCTTCTGTTAGCGTTAGGGGTACCCAGACCACCTGGCTGACACTGAGGAGCGTTGCTACAGCTCTCTGAGTGTTGGAAGAGTTCAAGTCCACGTTCTGAACCTCACCTTTCATCCCGTCCACCTTCCACACTGCACGTGCACAATGTCCCCAAGCACGCCACGCTCCTACTGCCCAAGAGCCTGGCACTTGCCACTCATCTGCTTTAAATGCTCTTCTATCTTTCCAGGGCTGGGTCCTTTGCACCATTCGTGACTCAACCCAAATGGCACTTCCATAGACAAGAATCATCGCATCAACCCACCTAAAATACCCTCCTTCATACCCCGCAAATTCCATGTTGTTCTCTTTCCCATTACTGTGAGTTTTTTTCTTAAAAACAATATCCTGCCTGCAATTATCTTGTTTGCTTATTCTGTTGTCAGAATCCAACCATCTTCCAAGGTAAGCTTCAGTAAAGAAGGGAGTTTTGTCTATTCTGTTCACCACTGATGCCCAGCAGCTAAACCGACTTTCTGCAATAATCATTCGACAAATGAATAAAGAAGGGGAAAAGCTATAGCTACATCAATATGAAACAGCTAATTTTAGAGAATGTTTTTTAAGAGACAGGGTTTTGCTTTCACCGAGGCTGTGGTGTGATCGCAGCTCACTGCAGCCTTGAACTCCTGGGCTAAAGTGATCCTCTCACCTTAGCCTCCCAAGGAGCTGAGACTATAGGCATGTGCCACCACACCCAATTAATTTTTTAAAATTTTTGTGTAGAGATGAAGTCTCACCATGTTACCCAGACTGGTCTTGAACTTCTGGGCTCAAGCAATCCTTCTGTCTCAGCCTCCCAAAATGCTGGTATTACAGGCGTGAGCCGCTGTACCCAGTAGAGAAATTTTTAAATACTACGTTTTACGTGGTATCTAATAGTTCATAGAAGTTAGGAGACCCATTCTTAATATTTTCAGTAAACACTATATCATGCCTATAATATATGAACTATCCATACAAAAAAAACCTACGTAGGCACAAATACTACATTTCTAGAGTGCCAAGCAGATCTGTATACTTTATCATTTTTTTGCTTAAAATATTTCAAGTACATTATGCACTTAGAAAGTAAAATTCCAGTCATATTTATGATAAAAGCCCAGCAAGAAATTAAAAGTATATTTCACCCAGTAAAAAGGCAATCACATGCAGCAAACCATTCACATCCCAAGCCAAGACAACAACAACAACAAATGATCTCTTGGTGTTTGGGGGGAAGTAAATTAGGATCTGATTAGACAACATTTAGAAAACGATGAAGACATGTTCATGCCAACTAAAATTTAATAACAATTTAATATTTTATGCAATCACAGACATCTCGTTCTATCACTATCAAAAGAGAAGAGAAATCACTGTGACACAGCCAAGGTATTTAAAGTTTCCTATTGTGATTATGGAAGACCCAAAGATCAAAACAATTGTCATGCAATAAAATATCCCAAAGGAAACATTTAATCAACTCCATGCTTTTCGGTTGACTGAGAAGAATAAAACAAAAAGTGAGAACCAATACCATTTTGTTTCAAATGGCATGAACCCCAGGAGGAGGAAAGACTTTGACAGACTTAAACATTCCTGCTGCATTTAAATCAGTGCCTAAAATATCAAAAGGTAAAACTGCACTTGGCCATCAAATTAAATCTATAGCCAATGTAAAGCCTTTTTGTAAAAACCAGAGCGTAACTGATGGCCAACAGCTCTGTTCTTCACACTGGAATACAAAATTAGCAAGAACAGAGATAAATGAAATCTAAAAATTTTAAATTCCTTTACCCTGCCCCTCAAAAAAAATTTTTTTTAACCAAAGCTATAATTCAAGTATTATGAGATAGACATTTTTTTCACCCCCATCCTCAGAAAACACTGATGTTCCTCTCAGAGAAAGGCAGGAAAAGAGGGAGTATAGCAGAACACAAGGCTTGGAAATCTGTCATCCTCATCATCAGTCCTCGTAAGCAAGACTAGACTCAATCTTTAATGGGCAGAGTTATGAGAAAACAGATATCACCCACCAAAAGTTTATAGCCATCAAATAAATGACCCAAAAGAAAAATATGGCATTAAAAACTCTAATATGACATTTCTAAACCAGTCTCTCAATCTCCCCCCAACAACCCTGGGTATACAGAAGTTCACACCCGTCTTTCTTGAAGCTTCATTCCTAACAACATTTAACAATTAATGCCCAGGAATCCAAGGCGGACACACTGGCACAGAGTGGCACAGAACATTCATCCTCCACTCTGCGGCTGGCCAGGCCTGCCAGTCCCAATTACAGGCGAATTATGTGTGATAACAGGTCTTTTCCAAGACACACTGCAATCGCCATAAATTCCAACCTCCCCTCACCCCCAGCATTACACTGAGATCAGTATTTCAATAAATCACTTTCCCTTTGGCTGGGCGGGTATCCAAGGAAAGGAGCAATTGCTGCTGTTGTCGTTGTTGTGTGGGTTTTTGTTTTAAGAGACAGCTCGTTTCCCAACTGGGCTCCTTACATGCAAACTTTTTAAAAACTTTCTTCTCTAAACTGGCATCAGAAAACTACACTTATTCCCTCCTTTAGAGAACACGGCAATTGGACAGCTGCTTTGCTTATTTCTCTGCCCTACAGATGAGAAAGATCGGGCTTATCAAATTAATCAAAGTCAGAGTTATTGCAAACAAAAGGATATTTATTCTCACCATCATCTCCAGAGATACCACCCAGCAAAGCAGTGCTCCCTGGAGGCAAACTGCTGCACAGCGACCCTCTAAGGGGATCTGGACCCCACTCTGTTTAACTTCAAGGCCATTGCTTAAACCGGCACGTGGAATTTTTATTGGAAGGTAGAAAATTCTGAGTGTTCCATATCATTCTGGTGCCTACTCATTTGATTATAATTGTGATGCTTTCTTCTCTTCCTCGGAATGAGAATCAACCCCTGGAAATCTCCAGAAGGACAGACTGCTGAAGCTGCCAACAAGGATTCACCGAGAAACGCCACTGCAGATATCTGCAGTTGGTTTCATCAAATATTCAACAAAGCACGGCTTTCAAAATCAAATAAAAGAGCTTTGGTTACAGCTTTTTTGGACCATCTGAGAATGCTAAATGTTAATAGCCCATCTGCAGGGAAGAGGTTTGGTTTTGTTTGTTAGTTTATTTGTTGCTTCATTATCTGTCAGCGTATTTTTGTTCAAACCCAAACAAAAGCATTTAACTTCATCTCGGGTAATTTAATGCCAAGCGTCGTCTCTGGCGACTACTGATTTTCTTGTTAAGTCTTCCTGTACAGAGGCTGAACCTGAAACCCTAGAACCTAGCAAGTGCCCTCTGACGTTTTTATTTTCTCCTCTCTAAACCAAATACGTGAGGCAGCAAATGCTCGAAGCTTGATGAGACTTTCTGCACTGCAGTACAATTTGTAACGAGAATTGCAAATGCTCTATTATGCCCAATTGCCAGCATGGAAGGTAGGTGTTCTAGAGCATTGTTTTGTTTTCTTACATACTCATTACATGACTCAATGCTGTACCATGTCCAAAGAACATACATGTTAGATTTTACCTGCTTGTCAGTAGTTAACTGTTACATTCATGCATTTTAAAATAAGAGTTTCACACTAAAAAAAAAAAAAAAAAAATCCAAATAATTTTAAAATCGAGGCTCCAGCCCTGGAAGACTTCAGTTTAAATTTCATTGTCAAGAGTAGCAAATCACAAATTTCAAAAGGACCATGCATGTGTTCAAATGTTTCACATGCATCAGAAAACAGAATGCTTAATGAGCTCATCTTTCAGCCTCCAAACACATTCATGGGGAAAGTATCTGTTGTATTGTTGGTGCTGTCTAATATTATTTTCAAAAGACTGCTAGACAAATAATATCAGAGAAGCTGCTGGAAGCTGGCAAAATACCCAGGTGTTCCAGGTCCAGGCCAAATTACCAGGCTTCCTAGAAACACGTACTGATGAACAACCAGTGAGGCCTGACAGAGAACACTCAGTAGGGTGGGGTGTAAGATCATCTTCACACACTTTTCCACTCTGAAGTTTTAATAACAAATGAAAGAACATTATTTAAAACGTATTAAACAACACTGTATAATTTGGGGGTAGGCAGACCATAATTTTCCCCACCCTAAAGAAAGCCCCAGGGCCCAATTTTTGACGGTGTCAAAAATTTCCAATTACAAATCTGTCTCCACAGTGCTTTCACATGAAGCCAGCCAAAAGAAAAGGGATTCTTATCCATTTTGAAACGTTCAAGTCTATTAGTTCAGCTGGAATTTGCTCATGAATTTGTGAATAATACTTAAGACTTTGCCCCTGAAAATAAGTTTCATTTCTACAATGGTAATGGTTTCCAATCATTTCCAGGACATCCACCACTTCACCTCACTGTCCTGCTGGCCACGTCTGTACTCTCATTCCAGGAATAAAATATAAAATGAATAAATATGTGAAATCCGAAATCAATGACGTTGCAAATACTTCTCTGAAATATATTCCCACACGGGGCCCGATTATGTCATGATTTTAAATACATCAGAACAGGGACATGCGATATGGAATGGAGCTAGACCCAGTGAATTTAAGGGGGGAAAAAAAAGAGGGCAGGTGGTTTCATTTTGAGAGTTAAGCATGTAAAGCAATAGAAACAAAATTGTTCAAGAAGCCCCCTGGCTGGCGGACACAACAGCCATCGGCCACTCTCTGCCACGGCTTCCTACTGTGACCCACCCCCGAGCCCCCACCCAGCACAGCACTCATCATTACCTGAGACTTTTTCCTCTTATTTATTTGCTACCTGTCTCTGCTCACACTCTGCCTCCCTCTCAGCCCACGTTTGAATGGAGGCCTTGTTCACACTGTTCCCCAAGAGCCTAGAACATGTTACTCATTTGTGCAATGAACAAATGAACAATATGGCTCACCAGCTCCACAGCTGGCCAGCTGCAAAAGTACCATTTCTCACTGTCAGTTAACCAATCAGCATTCTGATGATGTTCCTCCGTGTTTTAGGAGCTTTCCAAATTTGAGGCAGGAGTCTCATTAGCTCCAGGACACTAATGACATTACTATTCTGATTCTGCAAGAGGCAGAGCCAGACTTCAACCTGTCAGCAGCCAGCGGGGTGCAGCTGGGCAGCAGGAGACGAGCCTCGGTCCCTGAGCTCCCCTCCTTGGTGTTTGTCTGTGTGCACGTGGACAGGCTCAAAAGGTTATGTTTGATGTCTAAATTCTAGCTAGACTGCTCAACTGTCGATCCAATCTTTGGGGTGAAAGTAACACGCTGGGAGCTAAGAAACTAACAAAAAGACCATGTGTATTGCAAGCTCCCCCTTTTGCCTCTAGTTTTTAGCAGGAAACACCAAGTCCCCAGCCACCACTCACTAACATGCACTTAGAGAACTAGGTGTCTGTAAGTAAGTAGCACTTTATAAAAAGAGGTCAAAGGAACAATCTTCAAGGAATTACTTTAACCTAAAGAGACATAGGCCCAGATACCTGCATCCAGATAAGAAAAACACAACCAGGAGACGTGCAGATGCATCAGTCAGTGTTTCTATCAGTAATTCTCAAGAGCGAGCCCGGAGGCCCAGACCTCCTGCCTGTTGCAAACACCTGGGGGCTCGCTTTCTGCACACTGCAGGTTCTTTTCCATCACTTGGGAGGAAACAATGGGAATAGGATATGGTATATTCTTATGCCCGCAGAAGAAGCAGTTACAGAAATAAGAACCTTTCCTGGCAGAGATGCAGTCTCTTTCCCTGGGATGGTCTACAACTACTTAGTAACCACACTTCTGTAGCAGCCAGATTAGATTCCTGGAGAAGATTGTAAATCTAGGTACAGAAGGTGTCTGGACAGTGAGACATTCGTTGCAGTCTGTATTTCCAACTCGGGTAAGATTATTCTGTTGCAACACTGTTTCTCAGTATTGACAGGGTGAATGTCATGCTTTACAATGTCCCTCTTCCCCTAATTTAAAAGGGCCCTAGAGTCACACTAAGCACAGAACTCCCTTTTTACTAGGTAAGTGAATGAGAAGGTGTTCCAAATTCTAGCCCATGCTACCCGGATACTTATGAACTCAACTGGATTCAATTCATTATGTTTCATTGCTATACTAAGCAACAGAGACACAAAAGAATCTGAACAAAAACAGACCTTGCTGACTTCCCCCCGTTTATTATCATTAGATCACACCCCTTTTTGTCCAATCATGTTTCTCTACAACTGTCCACCTCCTTCATCATACTTAGCATAAAAATACACAGTTTGCCCTGAGTCTTTGGGTCTTCATTTCTGAAGGCTCCCATGTCATGTAAAACTTACATTAAATAAATGCCTTATGCTTCTCTCTTGTTCATCTGTCTTCGTTATAGGGGTGTCAGCCATGACCCTTTGAAAGGGTGAGGAGAAGATACACAAATGCAGTAGGGGAGATGAAGTGGTATCTGCAAGCCCAAGTGTGTTTCCAAAACAGAGAGCCATCAAATGCTGGTTCCCTTTCTTCCTTCTCACTTTCCTTCCTTTTTTTTTTTTTTTTTTTTTTCCTTCTTAGTAAAAACAAAAACTTTAAGAATTTTATTAACAGCTTTTTTGGTAAGGTTCTATGTTTTTGAAATGGCAAGGTGATTTTTATACCATACTTAGGTAATACAAGTACCAAACCCAGCTAAGAAGTTAAGGCTGGGGCAATCACACTTACTACCTTTTATTCTGCAACAAAGTTGATCGGTGAGATTACTTATTTAAATATTAAAAATATGGAATCTTCCATGTCTTACATTCCTCAGATCACTAGAACACTCAGATAATAGTGCATCGTGGTACTTAAGTATTTTAAGTTTGATAATGATTTTAGCATTTTCCTATAAGTTGTTATTTTATTTCCTCTGAATATTCTATTACTCAACAAATTTTTTTTTTTTTTTTTTTTTACAATCCTCACACTATATTAGCAACTTATCGTCAGAAACTACTGGCTAACACGTTCATTTAGTTTACACATCCTTTTGGTTGCTGGTGCCCAAGACACACCACCCCAAAATATGACTGTAAGAGACCAGAGCATGCAACTTCAAAATATACCTCTTTAGCGTACTGATTATTTCAAGCTGGTTATTTTGAGGAAACTGCAGACACAGGAGTAGCTCTGAAAATCTGCCCTTTTATAAAAAGAAATTTACATCTAAAAAAATCTTTCTTTAGTAAAGGTATCTGGATCAGGAAGACAGCTGCTCCAAGACAACTTCCATCGCCTGCGAGACTCAACTACATAACAACTTAACCTTTATTCACCATAGGTTTCCCTCCCCTTACCCTCCACGGTTTATCTTTGCAACACCCCTCCTCAAGAAGCCCCCAGCTTCTATTCCTTTCTGTGGCTCAGGCTGCTATACAATCCTCAATCACCTGGTCCTTCTTTGAGTCTCCTATTTTTGTGGGACTCCAGTGCACACATGCATAATTAAAACGGTTATCCTCCTGTTCCTATCTTATGTCAATTTAATTTGTAGTCTAGCCAAAGAACTAGAAGAGTATAGGAAAGCCATTTTCCCTCCCCTACATGTTTACCAGATATTTAAGTGCAAACTATGTATGTTTGGTAAATTTAAAGCAGCTTTTGGTCCGTGCATTCCTAAGTATCTCTATTTAACCTTTTATAAGCTCCTTGAAGATAGAGACTAAAGTTATTCATGAGGGAGGGGCTTCCTGACAAAGAGAAGGCCAACAATTTATTATCATTGGATAAATGAGGCAATGGCAGGGTTACTCTATATTAACATGCTATATAAAGTTCTATGGACTCATAAATGACCCACACACAGAATAAGCTGGGTAACCTGTTCCCCCACAAAGGAAGTTGTAATCAGCCCCCCATTGAGCAAACTTCAGTGACTCCTATATAATCCTCTCCCTTAACCAACTTGACATTTTGAGTTGTTTCCCAGTAATGGTGGATTTTCCGTAAGACAGAAGAGCTGAGATTCCGAATGCCCCTGGACTGACTTCCTGATGCCAACATTCACCATCCCCCACAACCTGTCCCCAATGCACGTAGACCCCTGTTAGTTCCACCTCGACCTGCCCCAAGGCTCATGGTCCCTCCCTTAAAAGCCCATCATCTCCCTGAATCTAAGAGACAGCTTTGAGGCAGCTTGTTCAAACAAGATATCTGTCATATTAAAAATTCCTTTCTTCCTTGTCAATCCTTTTTGTCTCAATAATTGGATCTTTGTGCTACAAGCAACTGGACCGAGAATGAAACCCCCTTGGGTTTTGACAACAAAGTAATGTCCCAGTTCAGAAAACCAATTCAAACACAGTAAGCACCCAACGTTTTGTGATGCAGAGGATTAACAGAACATCCCAAACTCCTCCACTGCTCAGATGATGTCCCTGTTGCCACTGCCACAAGAGACAGGAGAAGAAACCGAGAGGCAAGTGGAACACAGTCCTCCCCCTTTTCCATCTTTAGAAACTCTATCATCCTTCAGCTGTCACTGGAGAAACAGAGTCCATAATCCCAGCACTTTGGAGAGGGGGTGGTATGGATCCCTGGAGCTCAGGAGTTCGAGATCAGCCTAGGAACAGCTAGACCCTATCTCTACAAAAATTTTAAAAATTAGCCAGACATGGTGGCACGTTCCTATAGTCCCACCTACTCCGGAGGCTGAGCCAGAAGGATCATTTGAACCCAGGAGTTGGAAGTTGCAGTGAGTTATCATGATGCCACTGCACTGTAGGCCTCTAGGCTGACCTGTGGAGGGGTTGGGTGGTGGGAAGAGGAAGAGGAAGAAGAAACAGCATACTTAGGGATAGCAAATGGCCAGCCTGAGTTCCCCATTCCTCCCTCCATGTAGATATCCCTATCCGATCTTAAACTCCCTTTCCCAAAAAGAGAATATTCTCTAAAAGAATGTTCCAGGTGGTCCCTACCAGTTGCTTGGAGTTGGCACATTAGATAAGAGCCAGCTCCTGGGAGGGAACCCGAGAGACCCGTAAATTCTTGGCAAGACACCCCACCCCCTCCACCCACCCAAACTCACAGCTTGTTGCCACTATCTGAGGCCATCAGGACTAATTTCATTAGGCCCTCTATTTTTTTAATGGAAGTTTTCAAATATACAGAGAGAATTGTACAATATTACCCCCATATACGCCACCACCCAATCTTGCTTCCTTTATACCACCCTTGTTCTATCCCAAGATTGTTTTGAACAAATCTAGTCCATATCATTTAATCTCTCAATGCTGGCATGTATCCCTAAAAGATAAGCACAAGACAAAAACTCCCCTCTATAAATACGACCACCATATTATCATCACTCTCTCCCCAAATCAACAATAATTCCTTAGATCCCCATTTATAGCATCTCCAAAAGGAGCCCAGAACTTCCAGGTCACAGCCCACATCCTCCAGACTTTCATCCCCATGAGGCTCAAATGGCACGCCATTGCTGAGACTTTCCGATCACACTCTTTACAGTCGAATCCCCTTCCCCACCAACACTCCCTATTCCCCTTCCCTGAGTCGCTAATGTAACCAACCAACCAGGTTCTTTGCCTGCTGCCCAAGAGGAGCCATACCCTGGGACCTCAGGTGTCACAGCAGAGAAAGTTTAATTCTACATAGCACTAAGCAGAGGAGATAGAAGGAATTTCTCAAATCCACCACCCTGAGAACTTGGGAGACAACAGTTTTTAAGGATAGTTTGGCAGGCAAAAGATTAAGCCATTGGGTTTGCTCATTGGCTAGGTTCAGGGCAAAATTGTAGGGCGCAGAAATCTTCTTGTGTTAATTCGGTTCCTGGGGTCACAATTCTAGTTGAGTCAGTTTCTTGGTACAGGTCACTGGTCTGCGTGGGTCAGTCAATACACTAGAATACCACCATATGACAAAATAAAGATGTTCGTCTGTCTTCTGCTACTAGAAATATACCCCATGAAGGCAAAAAGTTTTGTCCCCTCAGTGTTATAACTCTGGCACCTAGAGCAGAGCTGCCAGTAGAACTCTCTGGGATCATGGAGTATTCCATGTTTGTGCTGTCCAACATGGAGCTTATGGCCACATGTGGCTACTAAACATTTCAAATGTGGCTGGTGTCACCAGGTACTGCTTTTAAATTTTTCTTTTGTTTTAATTCATTTAAATTTAAATGCCCACATGTAGCTAGATACTGCCATATTGAACACTGCAAGAACAAACAAACAAAAAATAATTCCTAGCACATAACAGATGCTAAACAAATGTTTGTTACACAAATAAACAAAGACTTGCCTTCTTTGCTATAGTGGAAAGGAGGTGGGTTTTGGAACCAATAGACTTTTATTTCAAATGCAGTTAGTTGTTTTAGTAGCTTCTATGTTTCACCTCATTGTTTTGTATATTTCTACCCAATAAATTATTTTAACTATAGTCAGCCTGTTGCTCTGTCAAACACTAGAACTTGTTCCTTCTACCTAACATGTTTTTGTAGACATTAACCAACCCCTCCGATCTCCCCTTCCACACTACCCTTTCCCAGACTCTGGTAAACACCATTGTATTCATTACCTCCATGAGATCAACTTTTTTTAGACCCCACATATGAGTTAGAACATGCGATATTTGTCTTTCTGTGCCTGGCTTCTTTCACTTAACATAATTCTCTCCAGTTCCATCCATGTTGCTGCAAATGACAGGATTTCATTATTTTTATGGCTGAATAATGTACCATCGTGTGTACACACTGCATCCACTCATCCATTGATGGACGCTTAGGTTGACTCCATACCTTGGCTATTGTGAATAGCACTGCAATGAACACGGAAGAGCAGGTATCTCTTCGATGTACTGATTTCCTCTCTTTTGGATATATGCCCAGTAGCGGGATTGCTAGATCATACGGTAATTCTATTTTTAGTTTTAGTAATTCGATGCCATTTTCCATAGTGGCTGTACTAACGTACATTGCCACCAACAGTATACAAGTGTTTCCCTTTCTCCGCATCCTCGCCAGCATGTTATTGATAATAGTCATTTTAACTGGGGTGTATTTCCATTTAATGGGAGAAGAAATCAAAGGTCAGAGTTCAAGTAGCTCATTCAAGGTCACACAGCTAAATGTGATGGCAGTAACATTTAAACCTTGATCTCTATGACTCCACATTCCTTTCACAACACCCTGCTGCTTCCTATACATTATCATATTGACTTAGTTCTTCATTCGACACATATTTACAGAAGGCTTATTCTGATCTCTAGTAGGACTACAGAAGTGGCCCCATCCTTGCTATTTAGTGTAGGAGAAACATAATAAGCAGGCAATTACAACTGACTGTCCCAGAGAATGTTAATTAGCTGGATATCAATAGGTAATTGTGCATCTTTCAAAAATCTATTAACAGCTTTGGGAACACAGCATCAAGCAAAGTTAAACAGATTTCTTTAAAATATCTCAGATTCTTTAATTTACCAATATGCATTGTCAAATCTCCAGGAGGCAAGCGTGATAGGAGTGTTTCCCAGACTTTTGTTTGTTTGTTATGGTAAAATACATAGAACGCAAAATTTAGCATTTATTTAAGTGTACGATTCAGTGGCATTAAGTACACACACAATGTAGTACAACCATCTCACCAACTTATTCCAGAACTTTATGACCATAGATTTTGTGGAGAATAGCACCTATGTGGGGACCCACGGAACGTATTTTGAGGAATATTTGACATGATGGTCGGGGCTATGGCAGGGGATGTATGACAGGTCATGGGAACCCAGAGCCCAAGTCACGACTGAAGGACAAAGGCAGGGCCTCTCCAACAGAGAGAGACCTAAACGTCCAACCAGACACCTGTAGGTCAAGAATTAGCCATAGAAACAGGTGAGAGTTAGCCAGAGAAGACCAGTTACCTGTAGGTCAAGAGTTAGCCAGAGAAGACAGAGGGCAAGCAGGGTAAAAGCCCAACATCAAGAAAGATAGCACATGCTCAGGACTATGAAAAATACTTCTACGCTGTCAGAGAGGCTGCCACCGTGTATAAGCAAATGGCTAGTTAAATGGTGGGGAGGTTGGACAATGAGATTACTTTATGCCTGTGTTATCTTCCTCAATGCCATGGTGATGGTAAACTTTTATAACTCCTGGAGATCCAGAATTCAACTTCTCTTTTCGGGGTGAAGGAACAGGTAGAGTCCTAACCATTCCCATGCATCCCAATGACATATGTAACTACAGAAGGGATCAGTGAATAGTTTGGCCATGCACGGACTGCTAAATCTTTTGGAAACAAACCGTAAGAACACTGAAATGAACGTCAGTGCTAGTTAGTGAAATTGAATAAGCTGTCTTCTAATAAGTAACTGGAAACATTCACCTTCGGTTCCATATCAAATCATCTACTCTTTCCCCTACATAGAATTCCAAAATAGAACTTAATTTCCCTTTCTCTAGTTTAATATGCCATTGTCTAACAACAGTTCTTGGTTCCATGCATTAATTTATTTCACGTCCCCTCTTGTATCAAGGAGCTTAATTTGAGAAAACAGAGAGACAACTGTCACCAAAGTAAACTCCAAAGTCCCTAAGACTCCTTGAGGCTTGCAATACAACTGGCCCCCAGTGCCATTTGAGACTTAGTAAAAGCAGTAGAAAAGTAGGAACAATGAGGAAGCATTCTCCCTTTTTTCTCAGTAACAGAAGATTCATCTGTATCACTGAGCAGGACAGTAGTTCTCTACAGAGTGACTTACACAAATGTCTAAAAAAAAAAAAAAAAAAATCGTATTTCATCCTTAAAGCCAACAAGAAAAAAGTATGAGGAAAAACATATACAACTATAATATACTTTAAACAATATACATTTATATACCCAAAGTCTATAAAACTTCTCTCTAGAGATAGGAAGGACGTCCAAATCCATACAGGTCATTACTGAATTCTTTAGTTTAAAATCTACATCATTTTTTTTTTTTTTTGAGATGGGGTCCTGGCTATGTTACCCAGGCTGGTCTTGAACTCCTGAACTCAAGCAATCCTCCCACCTCAGCCTCCTGAGTGGCTGAGCTTACAGGCACACCAACACACCCTGCTGAAAATCTACATTATTTTTAGAAAGCTAGGTAAGCAGTTTAGGAGTGTTTCACCGACCAATCAAACACTGGGAACAAGCCGCCACTGACTTTGCTTAGCCAACAGTCCTTCAAGCCTTGCCAGGGACAACTCTGTCATTGGCTCACTGCAGATTTCAGCAGATCTCAGGCTGCCTGCACTGAAGCACTTGGCTCACAGCTCCTCAGAACAGCAATGATTCACCCACTTATCACAGGACAAAGTCCCTTACTGCTGTCATCATAAAGTAACAATGGAGCACCAAACCAGCCCCACCAGGAGTGTTAAGAAACGTAAATCTAAATGAGAAGCCCAGAATCCTATTTGCATAGAAAACTGCATAAGTCATAATCCACGTCCGTGACTCCTGGGTTGCTTCCCCCTTCAGGGGCATCATCAGAAGTTGACAACGTTATCTTGTGACTGCAGTGCAGCCCGGAGCCCCTCTTCCAAGTTGCAGCTTTTATTCCCACTCATCTTCCTCTTAAATTGCAAAATTGCATTTACCAATTCATGACAAAGCTGCTTCCCAAGGTCGTCCACCCTTTAAATCTACTATCCTTTAGAATAAAAAGGTTGATGAGTACCAACCCAGGAAATTTTAAAAGACATATTATTTCAATCTGTTCTTTCAGAATCAAAAAAAAAAAAAAAAAAAAGTTTGCCCAGTGATAAAACAGTATTTCTACAATAGAAAACTACTTCTGTATTTCCAATGCAAACATAGCCTTGGGGTGACTTAAATGAAAAATATGTGTAACAACTCAGAGAAGCATCATCTAAATTTATGATGTTCATTTCCTACCCGTGGCCTAAAAAAAAAAAAAAAAATGGTTTTCCAGGTTGTGTGTAATCTTATTGAGAAAAATCAAAAGTATTTACTGAGTTATGGTTTATAACCTTCAAGAACTAGCAAAAAAAAAAAAAAAATGCTGTGCATACACATCCCCCATGCTATATATAACTGTTCCATGCCAGCTCAACTCAACATTACATTCATTATTGCAAATGTATTGCATCAGTGCACCAGAATTTCATAGAAATATTATCCCCAATTTGAACTGTCAGGATAATGACAGGTAATAAAGGCCCATCATTACTTAAAAAATAACACAGAACAATTTAAGTTTCAATTAAAGATTTCCTAGGGAAGAAACTGTTTCCTTTCTAATCCCCTACCAACTTGCTCCTTTTCTATGTCCTGTATCCATTAATGAAGCCATAATTTACTCAACTGCCAACACTAGAAACCTTGCACTCATTCATAATTCATTCCTTCCCCTTCCCCAAGATCTCCCCAATTCAACCCTTCACCACTCTTTCTCCTGTCCATTCTTGCTCCAAATTGTCCCTTCCATCTATCTAACTCTTTGTTCAGACCTTCATCATATCTCACCCATGCAAGAGCATCCTAATTGTTCTCCTTATTTCCATACACCCTGACTCATCTTTTTAAAGCACAAATCTGATCCAGCAATCAGGACAGTGACTGTTATAAAAGCCCTCAGTCAACATCTGTTGGATCAATGACCGTGTCAGGTTCTATTACTTATCAACCTTTGACTCTACTGTTAGCCCACACCATTTCCTAAAGGGCACCCACCAATTCTAAGGGCACCGTCTGTTTCGTCAGCAGTCATGCATCATTACACACCACAATAACAATAATGGTCCTATATGAGCTAAATACCATAAACCATTTAAAGTCCTAATAGTCTCCCCTAGCTGATGAGAAAAATTGAAGTTTTTAGGGAGAAACTCAGATAGATTCCAAGTACCAAAATTTGAACTTAGGTCTTTATGACTGAACTCTATAATCACATCATTATCTGAATTAAAGCCTAGTTGCAGCCGGGTGTGGTGGCTCACACTTGTAATCTTAATATTTCTGAAGGCCAAGGCAGGAGGATCGCTTGAGGCCAGAAGTTTGAGACCAGCCTAGCACGACTCCATCTCGACAAAAAAATTTTTTGAAAAGCTAGCCAGGTGTGGTGGTGCATGCTTATAGCCCCAGCTACTCAGGAGGCTGAGGCAGGAGGATCGATCAAGCCCAAGATTTTGAGGCTGCAGTGATCTATGATCATGCCACTGCATTTCAGCCTGAGCAACAGAGCAAGACCCTGTCTAAAAAAAAAAAACCCAATTACAGCAAAAAAAAAAAAAAAATCATTTAACTTGAGTCATTACTAAATAACATAACTTACCATTCAATGAGCATTCTGAGGGATGCCTTATGCATTTACTAAAAGTCATTTTCTCTGGAGTCAAAACACAAAACGCTGGGGTAGGTGCTCTATTAGGATAATTATTTCACTCTGACACATCCATCACCGGTGCAGGCGCATACCCAGCTTTTGTTTTAAGAAAGTAATAATGCCCTTCAGGAAAAGCAAGTTTGGTCTCTGCACAGTTCCGGCAAATTCAGAACTGCATCTGAATACTAATTTCTCAATACTAAGCTTAAATTAAAACTCAGGCACAGTACAATCCTAATGCAAAATTAAATAGCCTCTAAAACTATTTTCCTAACAGCACCATTATTATTCCTAGATCTAAAATTAATCATCAATTTTTAAACCTAAGTAAAAATTAATCATCCCAACCTGCTTTCTCCTGTGATTCCTATTTGTTAAATCTCTCACTTTCAGCATCATGACTCTGAGATATAAAAGAGGAAAGGTTAGCAAAGTAAAATTAAAAACTGTGAGTTCAGTACTTGACCCTCACATTAGCAAATGAACATTCTCTTCTTCCAGTAGCACACAGAATTTAGTAGACCCCTGACACTCACAAGCAAAATTAAAGCTTTTAAAGCCAAAATCTGTGGGATTTTTCGATTAATTCCTCCAGACATGAACTCCAGGAGGATTTCCAGAATCCTCCAGCTAAAACACTTAAGAGCACCATCTTTGCATTTTCAAATTCCCCCAAATCTATCACTGAAAACCTGGAAAATACACCGTGGGTTCAATATTTCCATTAGCCTTATTTTCTACTTGTAATTTTTCTTTCATAGAATAAAGAACATGGTTATGCAGACTACGCTATCTGTTAAAAAACAACAACAACAACAAAAAAGTCCTTTCCAACTGCTAAAAGAAAAGTACCTGGCTTTCCACATGCCAGGTCTTGTGTCAAGCACTGGAGAAACAAAACTGTTTTCAAAAGGCTTGGCCCTCTCCAGAAACTTGTTTTCCAAGAACCTTCCATCCTGTGACCTCATCCCAGCAACAATATTGATAGCTCGAGGACCAGGCTATAGTCCAACATGAAACCAAATGCTACCTTTCTTTGCATGCTTTTTAATTTCTACATCTCAAGACGCAGGTGTTACAGAAGTAGAGCCTCATAGCAGGAGAGGAATAGAGCAATACTGAAGAGCATGAGCTCTGAAGTCAGACAGGTGGTGGGTGTTCACGGTCTAACTCTGCTACTTATAACTTGCATGTCCTTGGGAAAGTTATGTAATGTTTCTAAAACCTTAGGAAATGAAAGGAATGCAGGAAAATAATGAAAGAACTTACCTCATAATGCTGTTCTAAGTGAGAATTCGCAGAGAATACTTGGCACTGTGCCTGGCATATTTAAGTTCTCAGCAAAGGCTACTTGTTGACATGGTAGAAGTGCAACAGCAGTGGCAGTTACTGTACTCAGATGAGCCTTCAATATCTTTACATAACAGAAAACCCCACTGATGAA
>CM052455.1:2478885-2541658 GCA_028533085.1 Varecia variegata | reverse complement strand
AGGCGTGAGCCACCGCGCCCGGCCTTGATTGCTCTCTTGATTGCTCTCTGGTAACTGACCCTCTGGCCCCTTCATTTCTAATATATAACTTGACTTTATGTCTCTTGGAGACTTTCTCTACTTTTGATATTTCAGTGCAACTCCTTTTCTTTTCTATTTTGCCTTTCTGGACAGATCAGATAATTAAAAATAATAAATATACATAAACATGTATTATATTAAATATCAATATGTTAATGTTAATATATTAGTAATTATATCAATTATTTTATATAAATTGACTAAATTATACAATTAAATACATCAATATTAAAATTTTGTTTATGTTAAATTATATAATTATGTTAAATAATTATAGGTAATTATTATAATATATTGATTAACAATAATAATAATTGTTAACCCTCACTAAGAAGATTCAGCCAGTGCTTTAGGCATTAATTCATTACATTAACATATCTAATCCTTATGATAGCCCAAGAGAGAGGTTCCAATGATTATTCCCATTTTAAGGCACAAGAAGGTTAAGTTTTTTACTCAAGGTCAAGCTCTTGGTGAGTGGTGGACTCAGGGTTTGAATGCAGGCTTGGGAGCTCCAGAGATGCAATTTAACCTCCAAGCGTGGTCTGTACTGTCCATCAAGAGACAGATGTCAGAGCTGCTGAGGGATGTGTCAGAGGAGACGTTTTAGATGCGCTGTCAAAGCTGGGGACAGCTGGGACTCCGTAGGTCCAGTTGGCTCTGATTTTCCTCAGCTAGAAATCACGTACCAAGGATACAAAACCAGCTAACCTGGCAACCTCAGTGTCCTGTGAGAATCACCACTGCACATGGCTACCCATGTCCTGTTGGGTCTAGTACATAGGCTGATGGAATGCATGAAGGGTTAAGAAGCTGGATGATAGAGTGTGGATATAGTTTAAAAAGAAGGATTAACGATGACATACTTTTATTTAACTCTGTAATTCCCGTAACAGCTGATTTGTTATGTGGCGGTTAATCCAGAAGGCCTGGAGTCATGATCTTGCCACCAAACAGCAGTGACTCACCGTGGCCAGAGCTAGCGTGTGTCAAACGAATTGCAGTCTGGTTGGAGGCAGCGAGGGCAGGGCAGAGCAAGCTTGGTCCTGAATTAATTTCACGTTATGAACGTTTGGTACCTACTAAAGAATGTGTATTATGTGGCTTAAACAGAAAATGGAAGCTCCCTGGGGCTTCCTCCCGATCCCATCCCCCGCCTCAACTTCCCCTCCTGGAAGTTGTCACCGTCTTGTTCCTCGTTTCTCATTCTGCTTTCTTTTATTTTTCCACAGGAATCACGAGTGTATTCTTAATATATTTTCAGATTTGCCTGCTTTTGAAATGGATAAAAATGGCATCCCATGCTGTATATTAATCTTTGGTGATTTGATGTTTCTAAGATACAGCCCTTGGTATCTGTGGCTGGAGATGATTGATTTTCAGAGCGGTGGCTGTGCTATTCCATTGTGTCAACATGCACAGTTTTTCAAAATCCAGTTTTCCTGTTTCTGAAGGTGGTGGGAGCCAGCTGGGTCTGTTTGTGAGATCCACAAAGAAGGCCAGGAAGGTTTGAAAGGCAGCCAGGGCCAGACATGCAGGCATGGCAAGCTGGCGTAAGAAATATAGATTTTATTCTGAACCCAGGGAGACTCCATCACGGGGTTCTAAGGCGGGACATGATATGATTGAATTTGTAATGATTTACTTCGTTATCTTACCATTGATCTGGGGAAACAGCCGTGAAAACAGGTAATTCTTGTCCAGTGTTACGGGACAAGGGACCACATCCGTGGGTCAGGCAGACTGCGGGTCAGTGTGCTGTGTACTCACTTTGGCGACGTCCAATCTCTGTTCTTTGCCACGAGATCCTGACCTTGAGCCATTTTGGATTAACCCCTGCAGAAGAAGCTGGCTGGTACAGCATTTACAGATTGTAATGAAGTTGTATGTTGCTAGGAATCCTTCTCTTTTCAACATATATCATCCCAACTTTTTAACCCTTTACATTGCAGAACCTACTTTGCATTACTTTGCTATAGTTATGAGTGGCATCCCAGGGCAAGCCATTCATTAAGAATTTGGCAGAAGAAGGAGGATCTGTGATTAGTGACTTTTAGGAAAGATTATTTTAGAGCAAAGGGACTAGAACCAGGAAAGAGGAATTTTAGGGGGGGTGCGCTCCTAGTGTGAAAAGAAGGCAGTGACCAGCCAGGACCAAATAAAGTCTGTGGGGTGTGAGAGCTACAGATAGTCCTGTGGATTTACCAGCTGGGAGCCCACCGGTGACCTTTGGGTAGTAGTTTAGGGAAGATGTGGGTGTGGAGCCACTGAGGACCTAATGAAGGAAAGCGTGTTTAAATGTTAATGTGACATATTCAGGCTAAGAGAAAATTTCCAGGCAGTAAAGATAAAGAATACATGTAGAAAGGAGTTGGGGGGGGGATCTTTGAAGGTAACCTTAGAAAGAAAGTAAAATGTTACAGGGGAGATTTAGCCTAACCAAGAAACAGGGGGATGGACTAAGTGACCTTCAGAAACGTTGGCACAATATTGTGTCTCCTCCTTTGTTCCACTCAGAGACTGACTTTTGCTCAAATACCAGTGACAAGAGGAGGGATGGCTTTTCTCCGTAAAGGAGGGCAGCTGAGACTAAGTCAGATGATCCATAAACCCTTAGAGCTTATCTGACAAGTGAAGAAGTAGCTTCATATTGCATATTAATTTCTGGGCAAGTCAACATTGAGAACTCGGAAACTCCAGCTACTCAAGGGAAGGAGAGTCCAAACACTGTAAGATCTTGCGGTTAAATTGATCAGGATTGATGACATAAGCCTTTCCACGTAATTTGTTGCTGTTGGAAGCCCTTCTGTCCCACTGTCTCCTTCTGGGAGAGCCTGTCCTAGTGCTGATGTGTAACCCTTAGTTTGGGGTATGCCGAGAGTCAGGGTGGCTACAGTGAGCTGCCACAGCTGGGGGAGGGGCTCTGAGGGCCCCCAGCCTCCATTCCAAGCAAGACTTAGTGTAGATGCAAAGGAGGATGTTGGGGGCAGGAGCAGAGGACAGGGGCAGGTGTGAGAGGAGGCAGCTGATGAGTGATTCATCTCACCGCTGTCCCGGGAGGACCCAGGTTCCTGCTCTTTCTCCCAATTATGAGACGAGAAGACGCTGACTCAGGTCTTTCTGCCCTCCATGATGCAAGTTTTAAGTTTCCTCAAATTATGGAATACAATTTACAAGAGAAGAACTACTTTCCAGGAGCCATAAATAACCTTTATTAAAGCTTAATCTAATCACGAATGTATTTTTTTTTTTTTTTGCAGAGACTTACATAATTTATTTTCTGTTAGATAATAGGTGCAGTTGCATGACTCCTTAGGTCCTTGGCAGAATAAATAAGTCTTTGACAAAAAATAATACTTACGTAGTCTGTTTTTATTTAACAATTAGATAATGATGAATGTTAGCTACTGTAACAATGCCATTTGGGGTACAGTGGTGACTTATAAATAATCTAGGAAGTCCCCAGCTTTGTGTTTGGGCACTGACGTTTATCAGATGATAATGCTTACGGTTTTCTAGTGTGATAAGTTTATCTGTAGTTTTTTATTTATTTTTAGTTAAAAGTATATAGAATCTCCTGTGGTCTCACTGAAAGTGCCGCTAATTTCTTCTTCACTTGTGTTAAGGATCTTAGTCCTTCCTGAAGAGGTCTTTATGCTACAAATTCCTGAGATCACTTTTATACAGGTGTCGTTAACGTAACATACTCATGACATTATTTAGGTCTTGGCATATTTTTCGGCATTGACTGTCATTGGTTTCGGGCTCCCTATGTCTAAGACAGGGCTGATCGTCTTTCCTACGCATGTTCCTTCGTCTCGCAGATTCTCTTTCCAGCATCTTCACCCCTGGTCGTTAGGTTGGTGCCCCTTGGATTCAAAAGTGTCTGCGACTCTCTGTCACTGTCCCTGTTGTTAATCAAATAACAAGCAGCAAATCTTTGGGTACTTAGGATGTGCAGTGGGGACACAAATACGTAGAAGATAAGGTCCCTCTCCTCGTGATATCCTGGTCCCGTTGGGATGCCAAGTGATGGTGCACGGTTGTGCGCACTCAGGATAAAGCAAGTGGCACTGCCCAGTGCTGTGGACGTTCCCAGGGCTGTGTCTCTCTGGGGCCATCGGACTTTTGGAGGTGTGGACAACATTGGAATCCAAAGCTAGTCAAAGCCCCGCAAGGTTAAACATTTCGGCTCTTCTTTTATTTTATTTTATTTTTTTATTTCAGCTTATTATGGGGGTACAAAAGTTTAGGTTATGTATGTTGCCCTTGCCCCCCCAACCCCCCGAGTCAGAGCTTCAAGCGTGTCCATTCCCCGGACAGTGCGCATCGCACTCATCATGTAGGTATACACCCATCCCCTCCCCGTACCCCCAACATCTGTCCGACCCCCAATTGGTGTTATTCCCAAATGCTTGTGTGAACCATCCCTTAGACCACAGCACGGCTTGTGGGCAGCCGTGTGGTGCCACGATCTTCAAGTTTCCCTCGCCTGCTCCCTTTGGTGCCTGGTTAAAGGGTTTTATTGCCACGATCGTGTTGACACAAATGTATCTCTGGATCGTAGATCCGTGATGTCTTCGGTTTCAGGGCTGCAACTCCAGGCCCTTAAAGGGTCTGCAACCTGGGAGCTGATGTCCCCCCTTGAAACTCCCCGTGCTCTTGCAGCTGAATGCCACATCCTGCTTCGTGAAAGATGGGATCTCGTCTTGCAGGGCTCTACAATTGTGAATTAGGAAAATGTTTATCTCTCTTGTTTTCTGTGTTCTGTTCCCAGACATAATGACTCCCTGTGGCAAAGGCTCCCTATTAGTGCAGACAGTGCATTTAGAACTATTTCAATGCAAGCATGATGGTTATATCTGCCTCTTTTATACCATACTATTCCATAGGTAGAAACAAATACCTGGTCCTGTGAGATCCTTAGTAAAATAACGAGGGGCGTCTAGCTTCAGTTTCACTAGACTGAATCCAACACCTGGAGCCCAGTATGGAGTGGTTTGATTTTTTTTTTTTTTTTTTTTTGACTTTTAAGGTGTCACATCCCACGTTTTCGGCCAGATGCTTTGATTTACACTTGTGTTTTTTCAACTTGCTTACCAAGATTGAACGATGCATTCCGGGTGATTATTCGGGGTGTTCTTTCTAGCGTAACAATAGAAACAGAATGAGACCCACTTGCATAACAGGCCCTATCAAAAAGTACAGGCTGAACTTTCCCTGATGTCCCCAGAAATCCCGTCGTCTTGATTTACTGTTGAAAACAGAGAAAAGCATTTAAAAAAAAATAATTATTCGCATTTCCCCAAGGCTGTGAGCTTAAGCCGAAGCCTGCAGTGAGTTTCCAGCATCTGGACGTCTTTGTGTCAAACGGCTGCAGAGCTAATAGGCTGCGGAGGATGCAACCCGCATCCAGCAGCCTCCGGAGAGCCTTGCGTTGCTGGCCTCAAGCCTCCTTCTGCTGCGGCATTTGGAGGAGGAGATGCAGGCTGGAGAGCAGCTCCCGGGCCACAGACTGCGTCGCACGGTGGCCACCAGTGGAAGGGAGGCCAGCTTTCTGCCAGCTCCAAAAGCCAGAGGCAGAGGTGACTGTGCTGAATTCATTCATTCACAAAGTGAATCCACTGGGCGGCTTGGCCACCCCCACCTCCCAAATTCAGATCAGAACTGTAATAAAAATACAGCGGGTAAGGATGCCACAGAGACTTTTAAATTGTGAAATTGCTCTCGACAAAAAGCAGATGGTAGAATCACAGTCTTCTGTGGCCCCGGGATCATTTTAAGAATCCAAAGCCCTCCGCAAGTTGCATCTTTTAAAACAGGGACTTCTTGTATTTCATTTTTTTAGTTGCAGTTTGCTTTTTAGTTGTATTGTCTTGTGAAAAATCTTAAATGTCTTTGCTGTTTGTCACATTGTGCATTCTTCTCAGTGATCTCTTCTTTCCATACTTCAATTTAACTTATTTCTTCTCTTTGTCCAGATCACTAAAACTGTATGACTCAGTTGGCAGAATTAGCATTTTCATCGTTCCCAGGCCTTGGGCAGCTCGTTCAAAAAAACTAAAATCGATCTGGCCTCATTGACTGCTGCTCTTGGTGAAGGAATGTAATAATATCTGCCTGCTGTAATTTTGTTGTGGAAGGCTGGTGAATGAATATGCTTCAGCTGTAGATCTATTTCTCTAAAGGTGGTTTTCTAGCATTTTTTAAAAATTTATGTCAAAAAGCAAGGAGGAAGAGTCAGGAACTCCTTGTCTTGGCTAGATAGCGTAGGCTATAATAGAAATGGGAAATTGACATTGTGTCAATTCCTAAATCGGTTTGGTTTGATTGTGGTTGTTTTTCTAAAGTTCAGCATCACTATTTTTGGCTATTTATTTTTTGTTTAATTAGGAAAAGCTGGCATCTGTTGTGGGTTTTGTTTCTGATCTAGAGGAGTGTTTAATCAGAGAAGGTATTAGATCTTGCAATATGCAGTTTAACACTTGGCAACACAGGCTTGGAATCATAGAGGGCTCTTATCAGGGTGTCACCTCACTAAGCCTCAATATTCTATATTAAATGGAGATAATTATGATCTAACTATTGGGATTATTAAATGAGATAATACATATAGAGCTCTTAGCTCAGTGCCTGGCAGTTATCATTATGTAATTTAAAGCGGATCCTTAGATAACTTTAGGCATTCTAGTGTCGCGGCATTATTTTGTAGACTCAGTACTGAGTGCCTCAGATTCTTTGTTTTTTACAGGGCTTTTTATTTTGTCTTTTTTGTTCATCTTTTTATTGCGATAAAAATGACGTAACACTAAATTTACTATCTTAATCATCCTCAAGTGTGTAATTTAAAAGTGTTAACCATATTCACGTTGTTGTGCAACAGATCTCTAGGACTTTTTCATCTTGCAAAACCGAAGCCCTATAACTATTAAACACAAATTTCCCCTTTCTCCCTCCTCTACCCCACAGCCCTTGGCAAACCACCTTTCTACCATTTTGTTTCTGTGATGTTGATTGCTTTGGATACTTTATACGAGTACAGTCAATATTTGTCCTTTTGTGGCTGGCTTATTTTGCTTGGCATAATGTCCTCAAGGTTCATCTGTGTTGTAGCATGTGACAGGATTTCCTTTGTTTTTAAGGCTTCGTAATATTCTGTTGTGTGTATATAACACACTTTCTTTCTTTATCTGTAAATGGACATAGGAGTTGCTTTTACCTCTTGGCTGTTGTGAATAATGCTACAGTGAACATAGGTGTGCAGATACCTCTTTGTGATCCTGCATCCTGTACATATCTCTTGGATACAAGAGGGCTATCCAGCAAGTATCCAGCCATGCAATGGATAGATGCTTTCCAGACAGCCCTCGTATTCCCATGTTCTGGACTGACTGTATCCCCCCAAAATTTATATGCTGAAATCCAGTCCCTAATGTGATAGTATTTGGAGGTGGCATATGGCAAGGTGTTGAGAGTGGAACCTTCGTAAATGGGATTAGTGTCTTTCTAAGAAAAGTCCAGAAAACTAGCTTGCTCTCTTTCTTTCATGTGAGGATGCAGCAAGAAGGTGGCAGTTTGTAACCTGGAAGAGAGAGCCCTCACTAGAACCTGACCGTTCTTGGCACCCTGATCTCGGACTTCCAGCCTCCAGAATTGTGAAAAGTAAATGTCTGTTGTTTATAAACCGTCCACTCTATGGCACGTTGTTATAGCAGCACAGACTGACTAAGATGGTCTAGAATTTGGATCGCTAGATCATGTGGTAGTTCTATTCTAAATTTTTAAGGAACCTCCATACTGTATTCCATAATGGCCGCACCATTTTACATTCCTACCAGCAGTGCATAAGGGCTCTGATTTCTCCGCAGCCTTGCCAACGCTTGTTATTTTCTGTTCTTCTGATAGGGGCCATCTTAGTGGGTGTGAGGGGCTATCTCATTGAGATTTTTTTTTTTAATATTTTATTTTATTTTATTTTTTTGAGACAGAGTCTTACTCTGTCACCCTGGCTAGAGTGCTGTGGCATCAGCCTAGCTCACAGCAACCTCAAACTCCTGGGCTCAAGCGATCCTCCTGCCTCAGCCTCCCGAGTAGCTGGGACTACAGGCATGCGCCACCATGCCCAGCTAATTTTTTCTATATATTTTTAGTTGTCCAGCTAATTTCTTTCAATTTTTTTTAGTAGAGATGGGGTCTTGCTCTTGCTCAGGCTGGTCTCGAACTCCTGAGCTCAATCTGCCCGCCTCGGCCTCCCAGAGTGCTAGGATTACAGGCGTGAGCCACTGCACCTGGCCCTCATTAAGATTTTGATTTGTCTTTCTCTTATTAGTGGTATGGAGCATATTTTCATATGCTTATTTGAACCTCTGTGTATCTTCTTTGGAGAATTGTCTATTCAATTCCTTTTCCCATTTAAAAATCAAGTTATTTGTTTTTTGGTTGTTGAGTTGTAGAAGTTTCTTATATATTCTGGATATTAACTCATTGTCAGATACAATTGGCTCTCCATATCTGTGAGTTCCTCATCTTCAAATTCAACCAACTGCTGACAGAAAATATTTGGGAATAAAACAGTAAAAAATACAAATTAAAAAAATATAACAACTATTTACATAGCATTTACGTTGTATCAGGTATTGTAAGTAATCAGGTGAGTTCAAGTATATGGGAGGATGTATATAGGCTATATGCAAATACTATGCTATTTTGTATAAGAGACTTGAGCATCTATGGATTTTGGTGTCTATGGGGGCTCCTGGAACCAATCCCCTGCAGATACCAAGGAAGGTTGTATTATATATGGTTTGCAAGTATTTTCTCCCATTCCATAAACTGCCTCTTTACTCAGTTGATTGTTTCCTTTGATTTGCAGAGGGTTCTTAAGTTCAAGGTAGTCCCATTTGTCTATTTGTACTTTCATTGTCTGTGCCTTTGGTGTCATATCCAAGCAATCAATGCCAGATCCATTATCTGGAAGCTTTCCCCCTATGATTTCTTCTAGGAGTTTTACAGTTTTAGGTCTTATATTTAGGTCTTTAATACATTTTGAGTTAATTTTTGTATGTGATGTAAGGTGAGTCCAACTTCATTATTTTATGTGTGGATATCCAATTTTCTCAGCACCATTTTGTTGAAGAGACTGTCCTTTCCTCATTGTGTAGTGTTGGTGCCCTTGTCAAAAATCACCTGGCCATGTATGCAAGGCTTTATTTCTGGGCTCTCTATTCTGTTCCATTGGCCTATATATGCCTCAATTCCAGTACCATACTATCTTGATTATGGTTGCTTTGTAGCATGTTTTGAAATCATAGTGTGCGGCCTCCAACTTTGTTCTTCTTTTTCAAGATTTTTTTTTTTTTTTGGCTGTTTGTGGTCTCTTGAGATTCCATATGAATTTTATGATTTCTAAGAAATTTCTGCAAAGAATATCATTGGGATTTTGATAGTGATTGCATTGAGTCTTGACTGCCTTATATTTTGTCAGAAAAAAACCGTTCACCCATCTTAGCAAGAAATCTGAGCTGTTGGCTGTAAAACATTTCTTTTGCTGTAGAGAGGCCTGTGTTGCCAAGTGCGTGTTCTGATTGAGGCCAGATTAAGAAAACAACATAATGAAACCATGCAATGCAGTCTGTGGACAAATTGTCTTTAGCGCTAAATGATGTAAAGAATATTTTAACAACTTTTGATTTGATTTAATGATCAAAACAGTGAGCATTTATTATTCTTACTGTCAAATATCAGTTTTATATGAAAAACCCTCAACTAACAATTTAAGAGATCAAATGACTAATGGAAATTTTTTACCGAGGAAGAAGTAGGTGATAGTAGTTTTCCATTGTTGTTGTTGTTGTTACTTGCTGAATAATATTTGCTACATTTTTGGGTCAGGTCTCTTAGGTGAGAATAAGTGGGCTTTGTGTATTTAAGTTCCTAATTAACCACAGTGATGCCTTTTCGAATTTCTTCCATGGTCTCATCACCTGCAGTGAAGTAGACAGGAGTTTTTGGAAAATGTTCAGTATGAAGATACTAAGCTTAGAGGAGTCAAGTGATTTGTTTAAGGCATAGTAGCTCCCAGGGACAGAGCCAAGGCTTAACCCCATGCTTCATGGTATTGCAGCCTGTGTTCTCTCTAGAACAAAAGCATTTTAGACAGCATTTAATAAATTTATTAGTAATGCCAAATTCTGTGAACTAATCTATATAGTAGAAACCACACATTCTACTACTGGACCAGTTAATTTGCCTTTGGGCAGTGCTCTTACATGGGAGTCAACAGATCATGGGACACATTAATCATCTTAAAATTCAAGAAAAGGAGGATGGCAGAGGGCATTTATTTTCAGCTAAGGAGTTTAGAAAAAAGACATGTGGCAAATATAACTTACTATGAGCCAATTATTTTTATTTTAGTTCACTTAAATTGCTTCTTTAAATTAATAACAATAAGTACTCATCAACATGCATTATTGGTGACAGTATTCTAGATAATATATATAGTTAAATTCTTTGATTTTATTTAGAATTCAAACATAATGGCAGAGATTAAGCAGACATATTGTTCAGTGTTCTTCCAAATCCCAAATCCCGGAGCACAAAAATGACACCTGTTTGGAGTTTCTCTGGAAATTACCTTTCTCTGCCTTTTAAAAATATCTTGAATGTTTTTGAGTGTGACTGCTAACTTGTCACAGTGATGATGTTCGCTGATTAAAATGATGAACCTGGGGGAGTTCATTGCATTCAACAAATCAGTACCTTTGCTCCCCTCAGCACTAAGCACTGAGTAATGCTTTGGGGAAAAAGCTGTTGTAAATTGCAGATGTATTTGGATTTCATTTTTATGTAACTCACATTTCTTATTTTCCAAAAACTCTGGAGAATGAGACGCATGTTTTCTACTGATGTCAAAGCCGACAAGTCCTTATAAAGAGGCACAGATATGTTATAAAACGCTATAAAGCAAAATCAGAGGCATCAGGACTTTGACCAAGAATGTATTTGTTACATCTCTGTCATATTTTTTTTCTCACTACACTTATAATAGTTTAATAAAAAGTCTCTAATGACAGGAAGGTTGCCTTTGTCTTGAGCCAAACATTTTCTTAACTGCCCTTCCATCCTTAACTTCTGTTTTGTCTTCTGAAGTTTGAGGAAGCAGCATCCTTTTGATGGCTTTGAGTACTTGCCATTGATTGGAGCACTTGGAAGGGAATTTTGCTTAGAAATGTCTTTCCTCTGCATTCTAAATATTTCCTTTGCATAAATGCATTTAATTTCTTCTTTCCGTGACCTTGATGTAGTTGCTGGCAGAGTACAGATAGGATTTTAGAGTTCCTTGGCGTCTGCTTTCTTATCCAGGGCATTGGCAGGGTTGGAGGGACATGGGTTAGGAATCCAGAGAAGAAGAGATTTTTGTGGCTGTCACACTTCTTTCAGGCACACAGTGAAGATGGTTGATGAATTCATTCTTCCTAAGTGGTTTGTTGAACCCCACTGTGTCCTATATATGAATGAGATACAGCCGGCAAGGTGCTAATAGTCCAGTCTCTGAGATTACCGTGCAGGAGAGGTGGGTCTGGGAATACTGAATAGTGGTGGGAAGTCCAGGAGAATAAGGAGGTGTAGAGTACAGGGTGGTTGGCTGAGATAGGAAGGTGTCAACAGGGTCCAGTGCACTAGGCAGGCATGTGCTAAGGAAATCAATACTGACCACCGATACAGACACTGACCGTCCTTGTAGACTCCAACTCAGAGGCAGGAGGCCTACTTCTGTCTTGTGTACTGAAGTAGGGGGGAATGAGCAGGGCCCACTGAACTGTTCTTGCTGGAGAGAAGGAAGACAAAGCATCTTTGCTCCCTGAGCCTAACAACAACAACAACAACAACAACAAAAAAAAAGCTAAAGGAGTTTGAAGAGATTGTAGCTACTAGTTTCCAAACATCGTGTTATCTTCAGTTGCAGCTGTCTTTGGTATAATAGAAGGGCGGCTGAGGACTTGTAAGAAAAATACTGGGCTAGAACCCCCTTCCCCTGGGAATTCTTTGATTCCCCAGTTTCTTCATAGGTAAAGTGGGGATCTTCTTGGCAATCATATACTAACAATAAATAAGATGACGTTTGCACAAGTGACTCATATGGTGCCTGGCACCTGTTAGGTGATCACTGAATGTTTATTGAATCTGATCTGTGAATAGATAGGTTAAGATCTCTCCCAACCCTTTTAGCTCTTTGAAGCTGTTGCTCAAGTTGTTAGGTTCCTGCACAAACATTTTCTTGTAAGTTTCCCAACATATTTACTTTTTCTATAAAAGCTGAACATGCTCATTGTGTATGCTTTGTAAAATGTAAAATATGGGAAATGTAGAAAAATAAATTTCAGTTCTTAAAATTAATTTAATTTAAAGTGAACATTGGCCGGGCACAGTGGCTCACACCTGTAATCCTAGCACTCTGGGAGGTCAAGGTGGGTGGATCACTCGAGGTCAGGAGTTCGAGACCAGCCTGAGCAAGAGCGAGACCCCGTCTCTACTAAAAATAGAAAGAAATTATCTGGCCAACTAAAAATATATATAGAAAAAAAATTAGCCGGGCATGGTGGCACGTGCCTGTAGTCCCAGCTACTCGGGAGGCTGAGGCAGTAGGATCGCTTGAGCCCAGGAGTTTGAGGTTGCTGTGAGCTAGGCTGATGCCACAGCACTCTAGCCTGGGCAACAGAGCAAGACTCTGTCTCAAAATAAATAAATAAATAAATAAAGTGAACATTAAATCACCCAACATCTTGGCACTTAGAAATAACCAGTGCTAGGATTTGTTAAGTTGACCTTCAATCTTTTCTATACATTAATCAGGGAGTGTGTTCTATTCTGCCTTTTGCACATACGTATGTATATATTGCAGGAGTGTGGAGTAGTGGTTAAAAATACCAGATTTGGCACCAGATAAGGCAAAAGCTCTGGTCTAGCCATTGCTAGTTCTGGTCTAGCTCTGAACTTTGCCTATTGCATAATGTTGCGTTAGCTATTGACATTTTTATGGCTGTTTCTTCACCTGTAAATGGAGATAATACTGCCCACTTCATTGTGGGGATATGAAAAATAAATGAGAGAATACATGTAGGGGGCTTAACATAATATCTGGGGAATAACGAACACTCAACAAATGTTGACTATGCTTATTAGTATTGGATTTTGGATATTAATGACAAAATAAAAACGCTTCTTTGGGAAAAGTTCTTTATAATTTCAGCCTTCAAATATCCAATTATTGTAGCATCTCTTGTCTGGCAAGCTGTTAAAATCATTGGGTACTGAAGAGTTACCGAAAGGAATCCATGGATTTCTTTTCTAACCTCAAGTCTGACCTTTCTGGGACATCATAGCAGTGCTTTCCTTTTTCTAAGAAATCATTAATTACAAGTGTCCAATAAAATGGCAGCTTAAGGAGCAACTGAATATATTACGGTCTAAGAATGCTTAGTGAAGCAAGTGTCCTTTTGGTAGGTTTTTCATGGTCTAATAATAAATTCTCTCTAGTTGTATTTTAACCATATTAAATATATTGAGAGAAGGAAAGTTTAAAAAAATTTTTTGTTGGATAACCTGGGTAGAATAATACCACATGGCAACATACTTACCTGGCTTTATAATAATAATACTGTTTTATTAAGTTTTATATGGTACGCCCTGTGCTTCTTACTAAATTCTCCGCAAAATTCTAAAAGCTAGCTAGATACCAGAACCAAAGCTGTTTCTGTCTCTCTAAAATTTCTCTCCCATGTCTTCTAAAAGTTTCTAGGTTTTTGCTTTTATTGAATTAACCTTAATTTTCTCTTCCTTAATCTCTTAATTATATATTCCTTAATTAGGTAATCATATCACATCCAGATACTGAGGCAGATACTTTTCCAGATGAAAAGGATTTAACAATTTTTATCCCAATGAGGAAAAGGAAGTAATATGATTAAGCATATTTCTGAAAGATGCATTTGTGTGAATGTGGTGATAGGAACATATGGAGTTGATGAGGGAATGGGAGGTGATGTCATCTCGTAGGAATGAGGGTGGTAGATATTGAATAAAGGGTTTGAGGAAGTGAATTGTAGCAGAGGGACTAGGAACTACTGAGGGCATTGGTTGAAAAAAGCAGTTGATTTGATCAATCATTGTTTGGGTGATCTGCTATTTAAGGAAAGAAATGAAATAGAAACAGATCTGATACAGACAGACAAATTTTTGGTAACAAGACAGTGGGAAAGACAGAAGGATGAAGGTTGTGATCAGTTGGGAAAATTAGGGTATCACATTTCAGAGAACCGTGTTTTGAGGTAATGACATGGTTATAGCCATGCATTTCAGAGTTTTTGATAGAGAGGTTTCTACAAAGTACTGCAGATGAGTCAGTCTGGCTAAATTGCCTGAAAATGAAATGAACCACTTGTTCCCATCTGTAATAAATACACTTTTATTACTGTAGCACTATTTAGTTTACATGTCGAATCTATAAAAGTGTTGAGCTGGTTATTCTGTCATTGTGCAAATGTATAACCATCCGAACTATGCTTCATTTGCATGAAATGTGGTATGTGCTCTTTAATCCCTGCATTTTGAAAATGTGATCTTTAATAATCTTTATTAAATGTATTTGAATACATGTGTTTTCTTGTTTTTTTTTTTGTGTGGAGAGTATTTTTCTTTCTATGTTATGTATCTATATATCCTTATAGCTCTGGCCCTCAACCAGTGGTTTTTGTCTTCATGGAGATTTTGCGTTCAGGGTAGAGGTGAGACATTCATGGATGAGAAACTAACAACATAGAACAGCAGAGGGTTCCATCAATTCTCGGAATTATTTCTACTCTGGATGAAAAATAACTTTATGTCCGAAAACGTCTCTTAGACTTGGGGAAACCTGGATGAAAGTTTCCTACTGAAAATTTAAATGATGTGTCAAATCTCCATGTATATTAAATAAACACCAAATTGTGCTAAGTTGGATTCATTTCATAAATTTTTGTTAATGAGCTGGCTTTTGTTTATTGTAATAAATTATTTCGATGATACTTGCTGTATATCTGTGCCAAGTTCTTTACAACTGATAACTCATTTAACCTGTCATTGGAACCCTATGAAATGGGTCTGTTATCATCTTTCTTTTAAAGATAAGGAAACCAGAGAGGTTAATTACCCAGCTAATGTGCGGTAGAGCCAGGATTTGGGTTCTGGCAGTCTGCCTTTGCTATGCTATGCTGCCTCTTTATTTTTAGTACCTTCTGTTTTGTTCTTCACCAAGTTTTCTCAGTTTTATCCTTTAAATCTCCTCCTATTTTTTAATGAGTCAAGTGGAAGTAGATGCTAGTCAGAAAATCAATGGAAAATTTGCAGATATTTTTGGGATTCCTTTTGCCATGCTGGGGCATTATTTTTAATGATTGTGACTAAATTAATACTTTGAATTTATACCCTTTTCTCCACCCTCCACACATTAAAAAAACATAGTACATTTTTACAAAAATAGTGTAATTTTGAGTACTTATTTCTTTGAATTTGGTTTAATGGAATCTCAATACTCCCATCAATTTGCCAATGTTATATACATTCTGTGACTATTTCTTCTAGTTTTGACTCCCTCAATTGATGGCTGAAGGACTTTTCCAGCATGGCGTATACTGATGGGGCTGGGGTATCAGTCATTCAGGAATCTGGCTCTATCAGTATGTCAATCATGTAAGAGTAATCAATGCAGGGTTCCCAAATCTGATTCTTTCTCTTTCTCTCTCCCTCCTTCTTTCCCTCTTTTCCCTCTTTCCCTCTCTGTCTCCTCTCCTCCCCTCCCCTCTCCTCCCCTCCCCTCTCCTCCCCCTCCCCTTCCCTCCTCTTTTCTTTCCTCCTCCCCTTCCCTTATTTCCTTCCCTCCCTTCCTTCCTTCCTTCTTTTGAGACAGGGTCTCACTATATTGCCCAGGCTGGAGTATAGTCACTATTCACAAGCACAGCACTATAGCCTTGACACTGAGCTCAAGTGATCTTCCCACCCCATCCTCCTGAGTAGCTGGGACTACAGGTGTGTGCCACTGTAGCCAACCCCAAATTTGATTATTCTATTCCTTCTGCAGTGCCTTCCATTTGGTTTTTAATAATACAGGATGACATTTGTGGACAGATAGTAATTTTCAGGATAAGAAACATCAGACCATCATTTTCTTGAGTTCTGATTTTAAAATAAGCCTCCTTTAGCCAAGAATCAAAAACGACTAGACCCAGACATGTTTGACCTGTGTCTGTCACTGCCTTGCTCGTTTGTAACTGGAGGAAAGAAATCAACCTGACTCGATGCCTGTTTACTTGTAAAGTCTATTAGCGTCACTTTGAGGTCCTGACATTGCCCTTGCTATTATTCAAGGTCTTGTTTTACTGGTAGAACTTGGTCTTGGTCTTGACAGCTGTCTGTCTTTTTTTTTTTTTTTTTTCCTAATCGTTCTGGACAGGTATGTTGATTTGTAGCATCAGATGAAATGCGCGTTTGTCAGTTCCAACGAAAATAGCTTTGTGAGTCTTGCTGTGAAATCTCATTTGTGTTTTCTCTGGCCATTATAGGGAAATTGCAAGCAGACATGAGGGGGATGCCCTTTTGCTAAAAGCTCAATACACTAGCAGTGGAATTAATTGTTAGGGCCTGGGTGCAGTGTTGACAATAATTTAGGGAAGCCCCTTCCCACAAACAGGCATTCACATCCTCCTTGTCTGCCCTGTCATCGTCATTGTCATCATCACTGAGGTTTAAAACAAGGTCTCGCTTTCTGTGTGTGGGATTCCTATGGTGACAGGCTCTCTAGGCTGCCCATGTCTCATCCCGTGGCTGGCTGATGACGGTGGCGCTGGACTGCGTGGGGAAGGTGGGTGACGGTCCTGTCGTGGGCTGACATTATCTGCCAGAGGATGGACTGAGAGAGATAGCATGTATGTAGGATTAGTTTGATAAGGCACCATTTGGTTCTGTCTGAATTATTTAATCATATCTACTGATTTGTTGAATTACCTGCCAGATAACTAAAAGATAGGCTACCGCAGTATCGTTGGATTTTCTCAGAGAAGGCAGCTCTGGAGAAATACGAGTGCAAGATATAAAACATTGTTAATAGAGAAGTCAGAGAAATAAGGATGGGGTAGACAAAAAACCTTAATGCAGCACTCAAAAGATACTATTGGTTATTATGCATTTTATTATATATAGGAAAATAGTTTTATTCTAACACCATCAAAATTCTATATTTATATAAACTTTGCATTAACACTTTCCCCAAGATAGACACGTGGGTCTGACATATCTGATGGATATATTTTTGTGTCTTGATAATATTCCGCTGTCATTTCTTGTTCACTCATTCTGAATCGCAATCCCTTCTCCCACCTCTTTTTGACTGCGAGCACTTCAACATTGGGAGAATTAATAAATTCAGGGATCACTTAGCATAATCTAAATTTCCCCCGGTCCCTTTCTTTTACAAACGATCCATGTAATTTCCTTTAAAAAATATCTTTTTATCTGAAAGCTTGTTCCAAACAGTTTGCATTAAGGGACTCTGAAGATGGCCATCTACAAACATCTTTGGAGTGTCGTTCTGACTCAGAAATTTCCTCTCTGCTCTGACCCCTTAGCTCCATGGTGTTGGCATACAGGGAAAGAAGGAGAACAGCAAGTGGACAAGGAGGGCAATATTGTGAATACTAAATACTTCTAAACAAAATATTCACTGTAGGAACAACTTTGTGCAATAACACAAATTTTTCAAAAAGATAAATTTTGGCCAGGCCAGGTGGCTCACGCCTGTAATCCTAGCACTCTGGGAGGCCGAGGTGGGTGGATTGCTCAAGGTCAGGAGTTTGAGACCAGCGTGAGCAAGAGTGAGACCCCGTCTCTACTAAAAATAGAAAAATTATCTGGCCAATTAAAAATATATATAGAAAAAAATTAGCTGAGCATGGTGGCACATGCCTGTAGTCCCAGCTACTCGGGAGGCTGAGGCAGGAGGATCGCTTGAGCCCAGGAGTTTTAGGTTGCTGTGAGCTAGGCTGACGCCAAGGTACTCACTCTAGCCCGGGCAACAGAGTGAGACTCTGTCTCAAAAAAAAAAAAAAAAAAAAAAAAAATTTTTTTCCGCAGTTCTTTTACCTTAATAATTCAACTACTTCTGTTTGCATGTGTGTTGAACTATAGTTCATATAGATAGAAAAATAATCTAGACAGATTGTCCTATGTTGACTGATGCACTCAGCATTGTGTCACACTATTGTATTCATCCCATAATTTAAATTTTAAATAACATTGTATCGAGTGCGTGTGCTTTCATTGACAAACTTAGTCCCTTATTGTGAACTGTTTAGGTTGTGTGCATGCTTCGGCTACTACAAATAATGCACATTAGTTTATTTATTTAGAAAACCCTTGTTCTGGCATTCATCAATCCACTATTGGATACTGTCCTGGGCGTTGAAGTTTTTATGGAAGAAGCAAACATTGGACTAGTGATAATGAGTTCTGTGGGACTAGCTATTACAGGAAAACTAGTTTTTGTGAAATATTTTAGGTTAATTTACCTAACTCCATATGATAACTATCCTTCCTAAATATTCCTAGCATGAGCTATCGGAAAAAAAATCTATTTATTCACTTGCTATGATTTGAAGGTGTCCCCTTTAAAATTCAGGTGTTTTCAATGTGATGGTATTTAAAGGTGGGGTCTTTCAGAGGTAACTAGGTCATGAGGGCTCGTCCCTCGTGGATGAGATTAAGGCTTTTAACAAGAGGCTTCAGCCAGCCTTCCTCCTCTCTTGCCTTTCCACCTTCTGCCATACGAGGACACAGTAAGGCCCTTACCAGATGCCAGCACCTTGATCTTGGACTGCCCAGCCTCCACAATTGTGAGGAAATGAATTTCTGTTCTTTATAAATTGCCCAGTCTCAGCTATTTTGCTATAGCAGCACACAACAGGCTACAACGCCGCTAGTGGGATCCCTATCCTCTAAAACTTTTAATTTCCATCCTTGTCAGCCTTGCACATAATTACAAAACGATAGTGGCATGTTTAATGTTCTATTGTTTTTCACCTTAGCTGGGGTCTTTGAAAATAGTTGGGGAGTATTAGGTTCCAGAGAGATGATGAGGATTCAGATGTGCTCTAGGTGAGGCCCAGCGGTTCCAGTGGTCCTGTCATTCCCAGGATGCGCTGATGTTAGGTTGACCCATGAGAGTCACGGGGAAAGCTCGTGCATTAGGGGCACATGCACTCCGTTGCAGCCAGCACACCCCATGCATGCATTTTGGAATGATTTTTGTCTATGTGGATTAAGATATGTGTGAAGTAGCTGATGGTTTCAAAGTTGTCTCTGGTAACCGTTGAGCTAGAGACAAAAACAGGTGCCGTCATCATAGAGTTTGCTGCCTCTGGGGTTTATTGACAATAGTGACAATTCTGAATGTCCAAGACTCAATGCTAACGTGGGTTGCTGAGTGATCTCCTTCTGTGTGAGTGTATGTGTGTGTTTTCCTCAATCGAAGCATTCTAGACTCCGTTACATAAAATAAGATGATGCATATGCAATGTGATTTCTTCTGAAAAATGTTTGAATAATATAGCGGCTGAACTAGAAGTGCAGAGTAGTCCATGCTTCTTTGGGATGCCTTATGTAGCATTTGGTTAGATGGACATGATTTTGGAAATGCCATAACCCTAATTTTTTTTTCTACTTTATGGAGGTATAACTGATAAAAATTGGATATATTCAAAGTGTACAATGTGATGTTTTGAGATACCCATACATTGTGAATTGGTAACCACAGTCAAACGAATTAACATGTTCATTATCTCACAGAGCTGCCATTTTTTTTTTGTGAGTGGTGAAAACACTGAAGATCTCTTAGAAAATTTCAAGCGTACAATATAGTATTATTAACTATAGTCACCCTGCTGTACGTTAGGACTCCAGAACATACTCATTTTATAACTGCAAGTTTATACCCTTTGAACAACTCCCCGTTTCCTTTTCCCCAAGGCCCTGGTATCCACCCTACTGCTCTGCTTCTGTGTTTTGACTCTTAAAAAGTTTGACTTTTTTAGATCCCACATGTAAGTGGAGTGTGCAGCATTTGTCTTTATATATCTGGAATCTTTTCCTTAGCCCGCTGTCCTCGAGGTTCATCCACGTTGTTGCAAATGGCAGAATCTCCTTCTAAGGCTGAAGAATATTCTGTTGCATAGGTCAACCACATTTTCTTTTCTTTTTTTTGCCTTAAACTTTCTTTTTGTAATTTCAGAACATTATGGGGGTACAAACATTTTGGTTACATATTATCCATCAACAAATAAATGACACACTAAGTCTTTAGAAATCACATATAACATATAGGTGTATATATGTTTTATTTTCACGTATGAAAGCCTTGTTCTGATACTGCAGTTTTGCTCTCGTGTAAAGTCAGTCCTCCTTTGGGAAGTATGAGTCCGAATGAATTAAAAATGCTGAAGAGGGAAGTCGGACATATCTGAAACATGTTTAGGATTTTGGAGAGCTCGAACTTCTTTTTCTCTGTATTAATTCAGGTGTTACTTTTCAATGAGAAATATACCATGTAGAAAATTGGGAAAATGGGAAAATACATGTACAGAAGAAAATGAAAACTACTTGCACTCACGCCACCCAGAGATTAATTGCTGTTAATATTTAGCATTGGTTATTTCATTCTTCCTTCTGTATGTCTGTCCATATCCTCCTTTCCTTTTATTTTTAAAAATCAATTTGGAATCATCCTGTCTTATTTTTCACTTTTTATATCATTAGCATTTCTATATCAATCAACTCTTCGTAAAAATTTTTAACATGGACGTATCCTATTGCAGTTATAGTACATTTTCCTTCTGAGAATTTTGGGATTCTTTGTTTCACGTTGAGAGTCTTTTCTTAGATAGCAGTTTACCTTGTGAGCCCATCCTTGAATAAAAAGAGCCCGACTTTAACAAAGGCCTCTCTGTTCTTGAGTGCCCCTAAAACCTCCCCTCGGATCTAGAGCTTAAATTAATATGCCACGCCCTGGCCAATTTCTGATGTCTCATTTCTCATGCCTACTGTGCACGGCTCTAGGGTAGACCTTAGATTTTCTCTTGCATCTCCTGTTGTTTTCTGTCTCTGCCATTATATTCTGCTGGTCCTGCATCCGAAGGTACCTGGGCTCGCCAGTCTTTGTTTCCCCTGACAGTTGGCATCACTGGACGCAGTGGTCTTACGACAGTGTCTACACAGAAGCTCTGATGCCAGCTGGGTGTGCTGTGTGGGAGAGGTGGGGAGACCTCTCCCACCACCCGGGGAAGCAGGGATGGGGACAGCACAGGGGCTTAGGTGCTTAATGGAGGCAGCATGAGGATCACCCGTCCAAAGCTGGGTATGATTCCTCAGCAACTGATAACTGCTTAATTGATATTTTAAATTTTCGGTGCTGATATACCTTTGCAGCTTTTGTGTGTTGTCATGGATGTTTCTGTTGGAGCATGTGGGAGGGCAAATGGAGCTTTAGCAAGTTAGCTGTCACTGCAACGGAGAAGTCTCACACCGATTTGTTAAAGAGCATGCTCAATGCTGCAATAGTGGCCTAATTCGGTGCCATGTTTAATCTCAGCCTGTGCCCTGGATCTTGCTGAGTGTATCAGACGGCACTACTGTACGGAGACACAGATGGAGATGCATTTGTGCATTTCTTCCCTGCTGGGATAGGGTACAGAAACGTTAAACCTTATCTGTTCCGTAGCATCACACAGTTCGAGGCTCATTAAGTACAATACTTTTCCGTGGCAAGAATTTAGGAAGCTTCTTATGGACTATACCCAGCACTTGGATTTGACTATATGAGTGCAGTCATCAATATGCTCTACAGCGTAGCTAAGACTGGTTACGCTCTTTCCAAGACATCCTTGTTGGCATGATGATTTTGCATTTGCACCCTGAACAATCCTCTGATGTTTTTTGGATATTTAGATATTCTTCAGGTATTTTTAAGATATTCTTCAGATATTCCTCACCTGAGAATTCTTCCAGGTGAGGAAATGAAGGTTTGGATAGACAGGCTTGCTAGAGTTCTTCCTGCTAGTAAGTGGTTGTACAGCTGGGTTGAGAACTGAGTTTTTTTTTTTTTTTTTTTTTTTCCCTGTACCAAGTCTAGTAGTACTTTTTGCACCATTGCACCAATTCTTAAACCAAACCATCTGCTTTCCACGAAGCAATTTCATTGCCATGGATTTATTCTTTGCTTTACCATTTATCCATTTGACAAGGCTCTGAACCGTGATTGCCCCACTTTTAAGAAATACCAACAGTGCCACGCTTGATTTACCCAAATGCCAAAGTGCTTTCAGCCTGTATAGAATAATTGTGGTGTGTGTTTAAGGATTATTCTTAGCGACTCACCTTCCCTTTAATTTCACTCCAGATGGCATGATTTATTACTCCTGAGGTTGGTTGATAAGTAGGATATCCACTCGAGGGAAGTGTCACCTGTCTTGTGGGGCATACTTAGGATAAAATTGATGATTGAAACACATGAAGTTAATTAGGTGAGAGAACTGAAAATGAATGAAGAAAATATTTGAAGGCAGATTTGTACTGAACAACAAAGATATTTGCAAATTTTATGATAGTGCCATCTAAGTCTGTTTGGCAGATGACTAAGCATTAAAAAAAATTGCAGACATCTGTTTTGTATTTGAGTTTTTTGCAGCGTTTTTGTCTGTTTCGTTATGATTTACAAAGAACGGTCTTCGAAAAAAGTTCAGTAAATACTGAAAACCATACAGGAAAAAATTAAGTTCACTCTTAATCATTTCTAGAAATAAGTACCCCCATACTTTTTTTATACTATGCATATTAATCTTCTTTGCTCATTTAAAACTATATTGTAGACAGGTCTTGTGGACATTAATTGTCCAGCAACATTTTTAATGGCTTCATCCTATGGTATTACATTCGTCCCATTCATGAACATTTACGGTATTGCCAATTTTTATACTGTTATAAATAATGTTACAGGGAATATCCTTATGTATGTACCTTTGAGAACTTGTTAAATTCTTTTCTTAAGAAAAATTCCTAGAAATAGCATTGCTGGATCAAACGTATGCACATTTGAAAGTCTTTTAGAGAGGTTTTGATGAGAAAGGCAATACTAATGTGTGTCCCCCCAGCCATGTAAAATCATGCTCACTTTCCCATGCATTAACCACCATTGGTTATTATTTATTTTTTTCACTTGCCAGAATGATAGGTTAAAAAAATAACTTCACTGGCTTATTTTTCTAGTTTTGTATTTTAGTAATGAGGTTGAACTTTTTCCATGGTTGAGTATACTGTTCTCTTTTGTGAGTTTAATATATTCTTAATACATTAATATGTTGATGTGTTCTTACTATATCCTTTGCCTGTTTTCTTAACAGCAGTTCCTGTTTTTCTTCTCAGAATGTAAGAGCTGTTTATATAAGATTTTTTACCCTTGGTGAATTATATATGATTGTTTTTCCCAGTTTGTAATTTACCTTTAACAGAGTTTATGGTGTGGAGCTTTTACGTTTCTATGCAGTAGTCATATATATTTATCTTTTCCTATCTATGTTTTATTAAACTATTTTATATCTTTCCCCACTTTTAGTACTTAAATCTTCAATCTGTCTGAAATTTATTCTGGCAGAGCATAAGGGAGAGCGTTATTTTTTTCCAAAATGTTAACCAATTGTCCCAATCCATTTATCTCATTGATTTCAGCTGCTTTTTCATCGGTGTATGTTTCATATTTCTTTTAATTACTATAATTTATATTCCATTTTAATATGTAGTGGGGTCGCTTCATTCAGTGTGCTTCTTTTTGCAATATTTGCTTTCTCATGAATTCTTCCAGATGAACTTTTAAGAATAAAAATATTCGTTGGCTTGATTTGCAAAATCAGTGTGAGAAATGTACTTGGAATTAGACTGTGTTCTCATAGCAAGGCATCCTGGAGCACATATATATCTATGAGTTTGAGATAGACATTAGAAATTTTGCAGAGGTTTACAGTTCTTGAGCAGGAGACAGAACACTGGCCAGAGCAGTGTGTTCCTCACATCAGATGAAGTCAGCTCGGAGAAGGTGAGGGTCTTTGTGGTTGAAGTTCATTCTGTTCTGTGATTAAGAACTGGGAAGTTAATCTGGGCACCCTGTATATCTTTATTTGGCCCAAGAATTGAGCTAGGAATCCAGCATAAAGCAGTCTTGAAATTTATTTTTTCCAGAATGGTTTAAAAATTTTCTAGGAGGCAAATCTGTAGCATTGGCAAGATCCTAGTGAAATATAGTCGTTCCCCCCTTATTCTCAGGGGATACACGTGGAGACCCTCATGGAATGCCTGAAACTGTGGGTAGTGCCAAACCCTACACAGACGTTGCCTGCAGGGGTTGCCATGTAGTACCAGGGTTCATCTGTCCTTCCAAGGTTTATGCCCTGGTAACTTCATTGTGTCACTACTCTTGTTGCTTGGCGCCATTATTAAGTAAAATAAGGGTGACTTGAACACAAGCACTGCGGCAACGCTGCAGTCGATCTGATAACCGAGATGGCTGCTGAGTGACTGTGGGTGGGCAGAGGGGACAGCATGGACGCCTTGGACAGAGAGATGGTTCACGTCCCAACCAGACAGCGCCCGATCCCGCGAGATTTCATCACGCTGCTCAGATGGCGCTTAAAACTTAGGATTTTTTTTTTGATATTTGCATGATAATTTTTACTATTAAAATTAAATTTTAACATAAGATTTACACTTTAGGATATGCATTGCAGTTTTATTTATAATGACAAAAATAAAACAAATGTCCAATAGCAATAAAATGGATAAAGGTAAAAGGAGCAACGTGCTTCTTAAGAATTTGTAATAACTTTTTTTTTTTAAAGTTTCCTGTGTCTCTGTTTTTATTTTTGTTTATGTGGGTTTTTTTTTTTATTTCAGCTTATTATGGGGGTCTAAAAGTTCAGGGTATGTATATTGCCCATGTCCTCCCCATCCCCCCAAGATTTGTTTATTCTTGTAAGTTTCCAGGCAGTGTGTTCAGAGCGCGGTTGATCACAGGTACCTGAAACCCTGGAGAAGGTGGAGATTGCAGTACTGCCCTCTCCGAGTTAAAACAGCACGCAAAAAGGCAGCACCTCTCCTTCCTCAAGCCTTGGTGCCTGAGACCTGTGCTTACAATTTGTGACCTGCACTCAGCAGCGTTGCTGTGTTTATTTTGCTACAGCATTCAGAACGTGACATAACAGTTAAAGGAGACAAGGGGATTAATAGCAGAATTTAAAATCATTTAGCAACTAATCACTTAGTGGCTTATAAAATCCGTACCTTGATATGCAGGGTGGCTATTCTATTAACGTTTCTGAGCTGTTTAAGAGTCAGTCGGATGCTTTTCAGCACACGTTCATTTTTCATCTTTGCTCTTCCATGCAGGAAACACCAATAGAGTTTAATAATTCCCTGCCATTTCGGGAAAGATAAATAAGATTATAGATTATTAAGGGTTATTTTTCATTTTGATGGTGGATAAACATTAAAAGGAATCCTTGCAGAATGAGAATTGTGACTTATTGATTATGATCACAGGATTAATGCAAAACCATTGAAACCATATTTCAGTGTACATAGATTCTTTCCTAGTGCTATTATAGATTGAGAAATACTATTAACTATGATTATTTATTATTGGACACCTACTATGTGCTACACTGACGATACGACTTTTATACATGACCTCTGATCCTGACATTTGCTTCTCAGAGTAGGTGTTTTACAGTTGAGAAAAATCTAGGACATGTTTTACAACTGACCAAAGATGATAAAGGTTTCAACTTCTCACCTCATTTCTAGTATATGCTGCAGTCAATGCTTTTTATGTAATTTACTTCTCCTTAAAACAATTATGTTCAACTTTAGTGAAATCTAGCCTTCCGAGGAAGACAGTTCAGTCCGGGGAACTTGGTGTTTGGGTCTTGGTGTCAAATGCTGAGTCACGGGGATTAAATTAAATCATGCCTACTCATTACGTGGAGGGAGCTGTCACAAAGTCACTGCTTTCTCTTCACCCAGCTTCTGGTTTGGGCTTGACTTCCCCCGTACCTTTTGAGGTCGAGCAGGAGGCAGCAATAGAGATCAAACTGGGGAGTCAGACCTGAGCCTGAATATGGCACCTTCTAACTTTGGTCAGTACATCCGTTGGGATGCTTTAGGCTGCAAGTAAGAGACTCTTATTTCCAAATGCCTCCTACCAAAGGCAATTTATTTACTTATTTTTTTTGAGACAGAGTCTTGCTGTGTTGCCCGGGCTAGAGTGAGTGCCGTGGCGTCAGCCTAGCTCACAGCAACCTCAAACTCCTGGGCTTAAGCAATCCTCCTGCCTCAGCCTCCCGAGTAGCTGGGACTACAGGCATGTGCCACCATGCCTGGCTAATTTTTTCTATGTATATTTTTAGTTGGCCAGATAATTTCTTTCTATTTTTAGTAGAGACGGGGTCTCGCTCTTGCTCAGGCTGGTCTCGAACTCCTGAGCTCAAACAATACGCCTGCTTTGGCTTCCCAAGTACTAGGATTGCAGGCGTGAGCCACCGCGCCCGGCCAAAGGCAATTTATTAACATAAGTCCAGAGGCAGAGCTGGTCCAGAGTTGGCTGACCCATGGGATCTGTCTCTCTGCTCTTCTTTCCTTGAGTTTAGTCCACCCACTAGCTCATAGCACGGTGACTGCTGGAGTTTCAGTCATCCCATCTAGGGTGTTCACAGGAAGAAGAAAGACCATCTCTTTTGGTGGCCTTTTCTTAGAAGAGAGGAAAAATTTTTCCAGAACCCTCTTTCCCCAGGAGACTTCTGCTTATGTCTCATTAACCAGAGCTTGGTCAAATGCCCCTTCCTGAAATGATTACTAACAAAGTAAAAATAACATCTGCAGCTTGGAAGCGGGGTGGCTGCCATTGTGGCACGTGGCTTTGTGGGGGAGGAATGGGAACTGCCCAGAACTGAGATCCTGTTGAAAGGAGGGAGGGAAAAGGTGTTAATCTGTTCTCTAAAACTTAATTTCCTCATGGGTAAGTGGGAGAATATAACACTTACGTCACGTGGTTGTCTGATGAAACAGCCACTGGGGACCAGCATCAGAACGGGGGGTTGCTGTGGATAGGACGGGCATGAGACCAGGTGCCACGGTTCCTGCCTCTCCTTAGGCTTAGTTACTTAAAGATGTGCGATTTTAAGCAATTTTGGAATAACCTTTTTTCATTTACTTGACACTATCTTTTGAGGGTCTACCATGTGGCAGGTGCTGTGCTAGGAGCCAGGTTCAGGACACGCCTGCCCTATGTCTATGCAGATGTATCAACTGTGAGTGTGTGTTGTGCAGCATGTTTGATTGGTTACGTATTGATTACTGAGCACCTACTCTGATGGCCAGTTTTAGGTGTTCCCTCGACTGGATTGAGGGATGGCTAGACGGCTGGTGAGGTACTGTTTCTGGGTGTGTCTGTGAGGGTATCTCCAGAGGGCACTGATGAGTGAATCAGTGGACCGAGAGAAGAAGACCCAGTTTCCATGGGGCTGGGCACCATCCAATTGGCTGGGGTCCTGGGCCAAGGGACAGAGAAGGGGGATTCATTCTCTGTGTGTTCTCTCTTCCTTCCAGAGCGGACCCATCTTTTTCCTCCTGCCTTTAGACATCAGACTGCAAGTTCTTCAGCTTTTGAATGCTGGGACTTGTGTCATCAGCAACCTCTTGGGGACCCTTGGGTGTGACTAGGGGGGTACACTGTCATCGGCTTTGGCTTCTCTGATTCTGAGGCTCTCAGATTTAGACTGAGCCACACAAACCGGCTTCTCTGGTTCTCCAGCTTGCAGATGACCTGTCATGGGACTTGTTCGCCCACCCTCTGTGGCTGTGTGAGCCAGTGTCCCCTAGTAAGTCCCCTTCCATGTGTCCTACTGGTTCTGTCTCTGGAGAACCCTGACTAATACACCTGCTGCATTCCACACTGTGTTTTCTATTTTGTCTGCATCATCTGGGATCCTCACAAGACTGTCTTGGAGTAGATATTTTACAGTCGAGGAGATGCATGTCACAATGTCAAGTACATGTTATCATCAGGACATAGTGGTTGTGGGAAACCACCTCAGAATTCGAAAATACTCTCATTGTTTTGAAAGAGTCCAGTAAACCAAAGCCTGCTTGCCTCTTTCATTAACAAACATTGGGGATACATCTGTTTGCCTTAAAAGTTGGTTGCCAAAGTATCTCACACATTCATGTTTTTTAAAATCCATTATTTTTCTGGAAAATGTTAATTTATTAATATTTTGATGAGTAAAAGACCTGTATGGAAACCGTTGATTTGATGAAACACTGAAACAGCTAAACCTCACTTTCTCTTGTTTGAGACATCAGCTGTTTAAAAGTCAATTGGGGCCAGGTGTGGTGGCTCACGCCTAGCACTCTGGTAGGGTAGCTTGAGCTCAGGAGTTCGAGACCAGCCTGAGCAAGAGTGAAACCCCGTCTCTACAAAATATGGAAAAATTAGCTGGGTGTGGTGGTGCACATCTGTAGTCCCAGCTACTCGGAAGGCTGAGGCAGGAGGATCGCTTGTCTTGAGCCCAGGAGTTTGAGTTTGCAGTGAGCTAGGATGACGCCACCACACTCTAGCCTGGGAGACAGTGAGATTCTTTCTCCAAAAAAAAAAAAAAAAAAAAAAAAAAGTCATTATGAAATGTGTAAGAGGGAGGAGTGGTTTTCTGAAGAATGTAGTTTATATAGAAATAACGATTTGCTTAACCTTATTTTGGTCACAACTATGACATTTCTAACACACTAAACTTTTTAAATATTAAGATCACAGAGAAAAATTGGCTTTAAAAATAGAGTAGCATGAAAACACTTGGAACTTTCAGGCCATCTCAAACATCTTGCTAATAACACCCGTATTTGGCTTAGGCACGTGTGCTGCCGATTTTTTAAGAAGAAAAATGCTTTTACCATTTGCTGCGTATTCAGAATTGGAGTTAGGAGCTGGGTTCATACCTGTTTCTTTATTTAAAGCGCATATAAAGCATCTATGTGATTTAATAAGAAAGGAGATGGTTTTATCCCTTTATTGAGGGCTAACCGAAGTAGTATTTTCCACTTGATGGTTAGCACAGACCTTCTTTTCCTTGTCAGGGGGTCCGTTGGCCCTTTCAGCCTGGCCCTGGGGAGAAGTCATATTGGCATTTTCCATTTTTGTAAACGACATCATAGTCTTTCAAACGAATAGCTTGTGACTCTGTTCTATCTTTTTTTTTTTTTTTTTTTTTGCAAAGCAGAAATATGTGAAATGTGAGGAACAGCTTTCTCCACGGCAGATGGTGTGGAAGGTTTGTGCGTAACCATTGGCAGGTTGTATGGAGAGGAGGCGCTAGAGGGCCATGGGGACCTGTGCACATGTTTTTATCCCGGAAGTGTTGCCTTCGTGGGATGTTTTCTATCATCTTTCAGAATGTGTCAAAATCGAAGCTTAGGGCCAGTGGACGCGTTGGTACATATTAAGTGGGTTAGCGAGACATTCTAGATGTTACAGTTTTTCAAACATAATCCAAACCTCTTTTATGTGACCAGTCAGACAGAATCTTATCTTCTTGTTGCTATCCTTTCTTGTCTCATATTTTTGATAGTACACTGGAAGGAAATGTCTGTCTTCTTCCTTGAAGTTTTCAGTCTTTATTTAAGGTGTTGACAATACCTGCAACATGGGCAGTAGACTCAAGCTCTACTTTTAAATCTGGGGAAATGTTTCCCATGAACAGCGCAGTAGCAGCAGCATTTTCCAACCCCAAACTTATGTTTCTTCTTCGTATTATTGTTTTAAGTATTCTGCATGGCTCTGTGATGGGGGAACAGATGCTTGTGTTACTGAGTCATACTAAGTATCTTGATCCATTTTCTGCTGCTCTTATGGAATACTTAAAAGAAAGAACAGACATTGATTTCTCACAGTTCTGGAGGCTGGGAAGTCCAAGATCAATGTGCCGGCATTGGGTATGGGCCTTCTTGCTGTGTCCTCACCTGTGAAAGGCAAAAGGTCAAGAGATAGCTGAACACTGATGCAGGAAGCCTCTTTTATAAGGACCTTAATCCCACTCATGAGGGAGGAGGCCTCATGGCCTAATCACCTCCTAAAGGCCCCACCTCTTAATACCAGCACATTGCAACACCTGAATTTTGGAGGGAACCCATTTTAAACCACGGCTGGTTTTGGTTTATGACTCAAAACTATCTTTTACACTAATGGTGCCCACAGTGGACAAGCTTGTGTCATTTCCCTACAAATTTTCCAATATTGTTAGTGCATTATTCTTAGGGTCCTACTTGCAGACATGAACTTCCAGAATGGAATCTAACCCATTGTGGATGAATACTTTTTGTCAAATCATCTTGTGGGACATAAATGATAGTAATAGCAGTCAGAGAAATAGTGATGCCATTGATCCTTGAATAACATGGGTTCGAACTGCAAGCGTCCACTTGTATGCATATATTTTTTAAATGAATATATTGGAAAACTTTTTGGAGATTTGCAATAATTTAAAAAAACTCAGATGAACTGCATAGCCTAGAAATATTGAAAAAATTAAGAAAAAGCTATGTCACAAATGCATGAAATATATGTAGATACTAGTCTATTTATGTGTTAACTGTTTGTTATTGGTAAGGCTTCTGGTCAACAGTAGGCTGTTAGTTAAGTTTTTGGGAAGTCAAAAGTTACACTGAGATTTTCAATTGCACAGGGGGTGCCCCCCCTACCCCCCATGTCATTCAGGGGTCAACTGTGTTAGTAATAGCCAACGTTTATTTAGCTGCTTATGTGCAGGTACTGTTCTAGAATCTGTACATATATTAATAATTAGGAGTTACTATTATTCTCCCCACTTTACAGATGAGGAAACTGAGGCCCAGGAAGGTTAAAAAATTTCCCCATAATTTTATAGTCAGCAGAGAGAGATTTGAATGTTCCATTCTAGTTTCAGATTTTTTATCCTTAACCACTAGGCTGTATTTCCAAAGGTTCTGATTATTTCAGAACTTTTTTTTTTCCAGCACATTATAGGGGTACAAAAGTTTACGTTATGTATATTGCCCATGCCCTTCCTCTGCCCCCGAGTCAGAGCTTCAAGCATGTCCATCCCCTAAATGGTGTACATTGCACTCATTATGTATGTATATACCCATCCCTTCCTCCCCCCATCTGCCCGACACCCGATTAATATTATCCTAAATGTGCTCTTAGGTGATGATCAGTGAAACCAATTTGATGGTGTGATCCAGCAATCCCGTTATTGGGCATCTACCCAAAAGAACAATAGACGTTCTATAAAAAAGACATCTGCACTCGAATGTTTATAGCAGCACAATTCACAATTGCAAAGATGTGGAAACAACCCAAGTGGCCATCAATACCTGAGTGGATTAATAAAATGTGGTATATGTATACCATGGAGTATTACTCAGCTATAAGAAACAATGGTGATCTAGCACCTCTTGTATTTTCCTGGATAGAGCTGGAACCCATTCGACTAAGTGAAGTATTTCAGAACGTTTTTTTTTTTTTTGTTTTCCGTTGCCTAACCATGACAGCTCAATTTTGTCTGCATCCTCGCAGGCGATGTTAGTGTTCTGGACGCTCTGGGTCGGCCAAGTCAACAGCATCTATCTTCTCGCCTAGGGTCTGAAGCACTTGGGAAATAAAAGCATAAGGCGGATGAGAGATTGAAATATAACACATCACATTTATTACTGGTAGAGTGACTTGTTCTTGTGGGCAGCACGCTCCCAAGAGGAAGAAACCACAGAGCTCAGCTGAGAATGCTCACCTCTTGCAAAATTGACCAACTGGCTAAGTTAAGCCATCCTTGACGGTGGAGGGGAGTGGGTGGTTGGAGGAAATCCTTCCTGATGGAAGCCAGGAGTGGGTTAACAGGAATCCCCTGTAACGTTAGCATTATGGGTTAAGTCTGGAATCTAGTGAAAAGTTAACAAAGAAATAGGGAATGGAAGGGTTGCCATGATGTTCAGTAATAGTTTTGTGGTTCAGTGGGAAAATTGCATATTGGTAGAAATACAGTTCAGACCCTCTCCTAAGTTTGTATTAAATTGTTACCTGTTTTACCTCTCACTGATTGCTAGAATTTAAAAATGCCTTCCTCTGGACCAAGGTACTTGTGTTTTCTTTCTGTGTCTTTGAATCCATGCCTTAAGTTGTCGGGACTTTTATTACTGACATGGTGGTCATTTATTGTGCTTCAGAAGGCATTGTTGAATTTGAGAACATTACATGACGTGAGTAGTGCTTCATTTTATTTAGAAAAACACCTCAGATCTCTAAGCAATTTAGAGAGCTCAGAAAGCAGTACCTGCAGACACATTTCTGAGAGATAACTTAGTATATCAACAGGGTCCAACGTGTTCCTGATTGTAACAGCCATTTAAGAGTGTGTGTAACGCTGGATGGCTACTTGGCCATGTGGAGAAGTGATTAGTGGTGAAATCTGTGGTACTTAGAAGTGGTGACAGTGTAGGAGGACAGATTTTAATTTCTAGAGGTCCCCTCTAGGATGAGTGGGAGAGGCATATATGTCACATAGTGATTAATGACAATTATGTGTAGAGATGGGAGATGTTGGTCAAAGGGTACAAAGGTTTAGCTGGGGATTTGTTGTACAGCATGTTGTAATCAGCTTGATTTAATCATTTCACAGTGTGTGTGTGTGTGTGTGTGTATAAAAGTATCATGTTGTATACCATAAAATACACAACTTTTATTTGTCAGTTATGGCTTTATTGGGCCATAGCCCATGCTAAAGGAATGGAAAATATAATAATATATATACACACACACATATGTATAAGAATAAATAAAGAAAACTAAAGGAGAAAAGAGAACAAGGTGTGTAGTCCCAGCTACTTGGGAGGCTGAAGCAGGAGGATTACTTGAGGCCAAGAATTAGAGGTCAGCCTGGGCAGCATAGTGAGACCCCATCTCTAAAAATAAATAAATAAATAAATGAACGAATAAAAAAGAAAACTAAAGGAATGGATGTGGCTGTGGGCTATGGTTGGATAAACCTTTATTTACAAAAATGAGAGGAGGGGCTTGACTGAGTTTGCTGATGTCTCAAATACAGTCAGGTACAACAGGTCCTCCAACGAATAACGTCTTTTCGTTCAACGTTGTTTCTTTATGGATGATGATGGGGAAAGAACAATCAGTTCCCGGCCTGTGCCACTGTCTGCGTGGAGCTTATACATCCTCCCCATGTCTCTGTGGGTTTCCTCCAGGTCTTCCGGTTTCCTCCTGCATCCCAGAGCTGTGTCCATCCCGTGAGGTGGTGTGTCTGCATGGTCACATTGTGAGTGAGTGGGGGGTGTGTGTGTTAGCCGTCTGCCATGGGATGGCACTTCCTGTCCACAATGCTTCTCACCTGGTGCCCTGAGCTGCTGGGAGAGGCTCTGACCACCTGTGACCCTGAACTGGAGTCAGTGCGTTGGAAAATGAATGCGTGAATACAAGTGATTGTAAAATAAAAATTCGTCACGTCTACAATAATCATACAAATGTGTGACAATAAACGACTCAGTATGAAGGTGCTCAGCAGACTGCCATGTTTGTGATTTGTTGGTTTCTGAGCTGCGTGGAGGTCAGAGGTGCTCGTGACAGTTTTCTTTGCAAATTTTTATTCCTTGATTGAACCCACCACCACGACAACCGTGGGCACTCACTGATTCACCAAAAATTGGGTAGATAATTATCTTACTTGTTTTTACTAATCTTTATTAAATGAATGTATAGGTCACATTTATTTCAATGGTTATTTTAGAAGGGTTTGGGTCTTTATTTAGAAGTTTGGTGATGTTTTTATGACCAGAAATATGCTGTAGCAGCTTAACTCTTGTTTATATCAATTAGCCTATGGTAAAATTGGTTTCATTGTATGTCTTTTCACTTAAAGTTGAAGTTTCCAAGAACCTATCAATGACATTAAGTGAGAACTTACTATATATTTCAGAGCATGCTGATTAAGAATATGAACATTGAAGTTAGACAACCTGGGTTTGAATGTCTGCAGTCTTCTCGCCGTACAACCTGGAGCAAATTATTTAACCTTTCTGTGCCTCAGCTTTCCCATCTGTAAGATGGAAATAATAATAAACCTTCATCATAGGGAAAAAAAAAGTGTCAGTAGTAAGGACTTGTATTGTCCTAAATTTATATAAAATGTTACTAGATTACACATTGCTAAATTCCTTTTCATGGTTTTTGGATGGTATTTGCTGTGTAGCTTGACCTAGAAGCTTTTGGTGACACAAAGGAAATAGAAAGAAAGAATAGTGATAGCTAACATTTATTATGCACCCACTGCATCAAGAACTGTGCTAACCACCTTCCACTTTTGCTTCATTTAATTCCAGGAGGTGCTGATCATTCTACAGATAAAGCTCTCAGAGGTTAAGTTCCCTATATTAACCAATGAAAGATGATAAAATATTCCACATGAGAAATACAGTACTTCCTGGGCTTCGATACATCATGTTGGGGATGGGTGGATTGATGTTAGCGCTTTGGACCCTGTAAATTTCATTGTGTTTGCTGCAGTGTGATTCGTCTTTTGATATTGCTTGAGTGAAGGGTTTGGGTTGAAGGCCTGTGCCCACAGGCTGGTTTCCTGCTGCCCCGGCACAGTTTCTGGTGACCTGGAAGTGACCCTGTAGTGGAGAAAGCCCCCCGCAAGCATCTCAGAGCTGTCATCCTGGCGTCAAATCCCTTGCTACCCTGGTGCTCCAACAGATTGGGCCTAAAAGCAGCTGCCTGGGGGTGGGGAAGGTGGCATTTTGTGCCAGTTCTCCTACTTCTTAAGATTCATGTGCTCACAAGTTTGTATTCTATCTTGATAATCAAAACACAATGAAATGAAAACCAGAAGGCTTTGAACTGAAGTTCATTGTGCTCCTACTGTAAGCTCAAGTGCATTGTACTCCTGTGGGCTCTGAAAATGAGATCTGCCACCATCTCTGCGTCCCCTTCAGACCAGGGCATGCGTTGACCTTCTTGGGGATGGAGAGGGTATTTCCCTGTCAGCCCCATCCCTGTGTGCTCATACGTAAGACTAGCAGCCCAGGAAGATGACCTTCCTTTTTGATGGAGCTTTGCTATTTGCCTCCAAAATGCAATCCAGATGTCATTTCTTTAGTGTCGTAGTATACGCTGTTCATTTTAAAGGTGAATAAAATGTTGAAATATTGCATTACCCTAAGAAAAATAACTGCAGTTAATCATAAAAAGCAATTATTTTTTATTTACACTGAAATACAGAATTGAAAGCAGATAAGTACAAAGACCCCAAATTGTGGCTAAGATAAGCAGAGTGAGGGAAATACATCTGTAGTGATAGATTCAGTATCTTCCAAAATAAATGTTACTAATATTATCCCTAAGGTTGATTTATTAAAAAGAGAATGTTGCCTTAGATCTCCCCTTTATATATCACAATTATAGTAGTTTTAGATTTGTTATCAAATCACTTAGTGGAAAGTAGCTTCAGAAAAAGGACTAATAAAAGCAACACGGCAAAATCACTTCAAATGAATAATCAGGTCTCAAAATTGTACTGATTTTTTTCTTTATTTTTTATTTCAGCATATTTATGGGGGTACACATGTTTAGGGTATATATATTGCCTTTGCCCCACCCGAGTCAGAGCTTCAAGTGTGTCCATCGAGGTATTTTTCAGGAATTGGAATCGATAGTAGACACAGTTTTTAGTTTGTCTTTTTACCAAATGTAGATTTAGTCCTGTACCTGATGGTTGGCTTATAATAGATGTCAGTTGCATCCTGGGATGCTTTTATTTTTAAAACGAGACTCCTTAAATCATGAATACTTATAATTTGGAGTATACTTGCTTTTTCTCGTGTGCAAGTTAAATCTTTGTAATCTTACGAAGAGCATGGTTTGAGCGTAAGCGAGGATTATGAGATTTGTTTATGTAGCTGATTGAATTAGTTTGTCTCTAAGCACCCATCTATCAAAGAATATCAAAGAACTGTGCATTTTTATCATTTTTTTGGTGTCTGTTTTTCCTTGTTTATTTTTTTAAACCAGTGAAATTCCTTGCTGAGCAGGGGTGGGTAAAGCAAACGAGTGCTTTTTTAGAACTTGCTCAACAGATTTATTTCATGTTTGTTAGACGATGGAGAGCACAGCATTAGCAGTAGGGCTTGGACGTGGCTTATTAAAATAAATATCTTGCCTTTCCTGGATTTTGAATTTTGTTTTACCCACATCAACTCCCTGGACACTAAAACTTTGTAAATCTCTCTCTTAACGTAGTACAGGGTGATGGACACCAGTATGCTTTGTCACGTTCTGCAATGAAGACAGATGGATGTGGAATTTGGAGAATCCACAGCCTGGCAGTCTGGACTTGCTGGCCTGTAGGAGGAGGCTCATGTTTGCAACATTGTAGTCATGGCCTAAGCAAGCCGTTCTGTGTGGCCACGCCTTTTCAACTACCTCCCGCCCACTCCTGTTCCATTTTGCTTGTTTCAAGGAAATCGCATGAATCTCTTCTTTGCCACGAGTGAGCGTGGTGATGACTTTGTGTCCCTGGGACTCCTGTGGACTATTGTGCAGTGTAGGTGGCAGATAAGATGACGTCTTCCCTCTCGGTAATGAAAAGAAGCCAAACTCTATAAAATAATTCTAAAAAGTTTATTCTGAGCCAAATGTGTTTGACCACTGCCCAGGGAAAATATCTCAAGAGGTGCTGAGAAAATGCACTCGAGGCAGCTGGGTTACAGTTTGGTTTTATACATTCTAGGGAGACGGGAATTGCAGGTAAAGTCACAAATCTATACGTGGCATGTGTATACATTGGCTTGGCCTGAAAAGGCAGGACATCTTCAAGGAGGTGGGGTGGGCTTACAGGTAATAGATGGGTTCAGAGATTCTTTGATTTATAATTGGTTAAAGAAATACAGCTTTGTCTAAGGGCTGGGAATCAGTAGACAGGAATGTTTTACAATAAGGAGTCTGTTAATCACAGAGCAAGCCGCAAGATACTGATTCAAAGTGATCTCTTAAGCAAATTGATGGCCTGCAGGGGTGATTTAACCTTAACCTTGCATGGCCCTTAGGTCCTGTTTCCAATTATTTTAAACTCCTAAACCAGAGAGGGTATAACAAGGCATGTTGGGGCTCCCTTTCCTTCGTGGCTGGAAACTTAGTTTTAAGGTTTTTTGGGGTCCCCTTGACCAAGAAGGGTTTGGTCAGTCAGCAGGGGAGGAGGGACTTAGGATTTTATTTTTAGTTTACATATTAGTGACACAGTATTCTTCAGCTTGTTTGTAATGAATTAATTTTAGGTAGCAACATCCTTATTCTGCATGACAAGATGTGAACAGAGGTACGATATTGTGAAATCTATATTTGGTCTTCAACCTGCTTTCCTGATTTCCTGCCATATGACCCCTAAAATCCTTAGAAATTCCACAGTGACATCTTTTTGCATGACAAGGAGTTGACTGATGGCTGGTGCCACTAGGTAGCTTCAGGATGGGCGCTGGTCACTGGAAAGAACAAGACGTGATTAGAGGGAGAGGTGAGGGGCTGAAGGTTAAGGTGATCACCAGTGGCCAATGCTTTAATCAATCGTGCCTACATAATGATGCTTTCATAAGACCATCAAAGGACAGGGTTCAGAAGCTTCTGGAAGGCTGAACATGTGGGGGTGGAGGTTGGTGTACCTGGGGAGGTCATGGCAGCTCCATGCCCCTTTCTCCATACCTTGCCCTATGCATCTCTTCATCTGTGTCCTTAGTCACATCCTTCACTGTAAACCGGAAATTATAAGTGTTTCCCTGAGTTCTGTGAGCCACTCTAGCAAACTAATCAAACCCAAAGAAAGGGGTGATGGGAACCCCAACTTGAAGTTGCGGTTCAGAAGTTGGTCAGAGGTTGCAGAGGCCCAGACTTGTGACAAGTGGGAAAGGCGGGCAGTCTTGTGGGGACTGAGCCCTCAACCTGGGTGATCTCATACTATGTCCAGGTAGATAGCATCTGGCCTCAGAATTGAATTGGAGGACCCCCAGCTATGGTCAGCTGCAGAATTGATTGCCTGCTTGGTGTGTGGGGATTTCTCCTGACATCTTTGGTCACAGAAGTCTTCTGGGTGTGTTGTGGTGTGAGAGCAGAGGAAAAACAGTTCGAGTTTTTCCACTTTCAAGAGGAGAGAAAGTTTTTGAATGCTGGAATGATAGGAAATGATGCTTGAATGGTACTTCACCACTGAGGGTTTTGCTGCATCATTCACGGGATATTTGGGGTAAGCCATGCACGACTGATATTTTTATCAGCTTTGCACAGAAGGATAGGATATAGAAAGAGAAAACCAGGAAGTCTACAGGAAAAGAGTGTGAAGATTGAAGAAACACCACCTTGCTCTTAGGCAGGGCAACATTTGTCAAAGGAAGTATCCTGAGATAATTCCTATATTCTGATGAGTACTATAAATTAGTGTTTGGTAAGTATCTGTGTTGCAATTCATTTTAATGCCTAAAAGGCGTTTATACTGTGAGAACATAATACTAACTTGGAACTTAGCTTATTTTTAGAAGTTCACAAATTGCTTTTTCTTGAAATTCCTTTTTGTGCAAGCTTAACTCCATTAGTTGAACAGAATTTTGTGTTATTTTGGGGAGAAAAGGGAGACGTTTATGACGTAAATGATCATTTTAGGTAGATAGATTTTCTTTTCCTCTGGATCTTACCCAGTGATTTTTATATTAGTTATTGATGGACCTTTTTTAGGTGACTTTTTACACTCTGTTTCCATTGGGTGAATTTCTGATTAATATTTACTATTTTTATGCATGTTACGTGGCTAGAACTTAGCATAGTCATGTCAATCAAGAGTAATGGCTATATTAGTCTTGCTGTTTCCAGTCGATAGTCTTATACTGATTTTTAAAAATTTATACATAGTTCCTTGGAGTGTTCCTTATGAGTAATGTCTTTTTTATGTAACTTGATTAGATATTTTGTAAATCCAAGCTTCAATTAAACTATAACTTCGTCAACTATGAATAAGGCCAGTTGTATTTATGTAGATATATAAGCATGTTATCTGCCTGTCAAACAGGACTGGATATTCAGCTTTGTCAGAGGTATCAGTGATACCCTAATGGTCCAGTAGACCTTTGCTTTAGCCCCCGAGCTAAAGCCTTCTGGACAGTTCTTTGTGGTGTTCTTTCACTTAGATAATTAGCAGCAAAGTACCAAAAAGTGAGAAACTTCTAGAAGCTTCTTTTAGAAGAATTTCTAGGCAAGCCATCTGATATTTGTAGAGATAACAGCTTCCTGTTCCCACCGTCATGGTCCCAGAGCCTTTCCAACTTCTAGGAGGAAGATTAACTCAAATGAGTGCTCACTGAATAGTACTTTCTTTTAACAAGAAGATCTACCTCCTATGCTTTGATGGAAACTGATCCTATAGTCTTCCTAAACCTTAGGACTTTTCAAGCCATCAAACAAAGCTCTACCAGCTGAAGCAAAGAAAACAGTAATCTAAATTTAAAAAACTATGCCCATTTTTTTCTTAATTGGTTGTGATAGGATACACTTCAACTCTCTGTCTTTGCCTATTTTTGTTATTTTGTTTGCAAAAGATTTGGTATTGATTATGGATTTAAATTACTTAATAAATTGTTGCATTTGCTGAGAGTGACAATGTCTTGAATTTAGTCAAGGACTGACAAGATTCTGGGCCTACTGGTCCAGGATATACACATGATATAAACATGAAATATAACATACATGAAATACAACATAACTGACCTCAAGGAGCTCACAGTGCATTGGCTGAGAATGTGTTTTCCTTAATTACTAGAGCTGCCAACATTTTGTTTCTGGAATATCCTGAAGCAAGAGTCAAGTCTCCCCCTGCCAATGTGCTTTTTTTCCCCTATAGACACCAATTCTTAAATAACAAGGTCATAGAATCATAAGAACTGGACGGAACCTTGGAAATGAACCTTTGAATCTTCCTCTGTCCTATCCACCCCTCCTTTATCAACTTTTTGGTTATGTCTAGACAGAATTCATAACATTTCCCAGAATATGGTTTTGGCTATTAATAAATTATGACATTCAATTCCTTCATGAATTCATTTCCATACAGAGCCTACGAAATAGGCAAGAGTTTACATCTGAATATCTGTTCAGTGGGAGTTGGTGTGTCATTGACTCTCAGGTGTTAAAATACTTTTTTACATATTCTATGTTGGAATGATCTCAAGTTTCTTAACTGAAGGGATGAATTGAAGTATCTAAATTGAAATGTTGCAAATATGCTCGTAACTGTAAATTAATTTTCTTTTTGCTATGAATATTAAACAGGTGGCAGAGTCAAGGATAATATTCTGGACATTAGAAAATATTTCTAGATAGTCTGTAAATCCTGCTTAGCTATGAAGAAATGAGAATGCAATACTTTATTCAATCGTTCTTTAATTCAGCAACAATTTGTGCTACTTTCTAGTTCCCAAACGTTGCAGAAAATATAGGGGATTCAAAGTCGATGTACATGGCTCCTGTCATCAAGATGCTTACAGTGTTTTGTGATTTTGTTTTTATGCCCAAGAATATAGTTAATTTTTAGATAGCTTATGGGTGCTGTGAAAAATATGTCCTGTACTCTTAAAGATAGAGGGGCTTAAAAGCACTGATGTACTCTCTCTTGGAGTTTGGGGTCCACTTGGTATCCCTTTGAAAGGTCACAATTCAGAAGCCCATGCATCTTTTCCACATTTATGACCCGTTGTTGCAGGATTAAGTTGTACTGTTTGATCTCTTTTCTTCACTCCAGTCCATATGGATTGACTTTTCCTCTTTGTATAGTATTTGCAAAAGAGCAGAACAAACCATTCTAGAGAGCTGCCATTTAACAAGAGAAGCGTGGCCACTTTTAGCTGAAGACCCTTGTCGGCGTGGGAAGGTCCCATCTGGGCCTTCCCAAATCGCCTTCTCCTGGTAGCTGCTGCACAGCTGTTCTTGATCTGGCATCCAGTCTCTTGAGAGCAGCCTCGAAAGTGAAATCTGTGTTGGTCTTCAGCCAATGACATCACGTGGTGTCCACATAAGTTCTGATCCTGACATTACCAATCAGATTCTTCGCCTTGGTTGGGTTTATGGCTTCTGTAAACTGTAGGGCTGCTTCTCCGAATGGTTCCCAGATATTAGCCTCAGTTAGTCTGAATTTGTGGCACAGTTTCTAGTCACTAGCAAGCACAGTTGGGGATGGTGGATTAAACTATTTTTTGTCTGGTTTTTCAAACGATGAGAAAATTTGCATTTGGATATTGCAGTTGCAACATTAATTGGAACCCCAAGCAGATATGAAGATAAAGTTAGACTGACTTATATGATCTAAGTAAATAGGGTCTAAGGCAGTGATTGATGCTTTTTCTTTATTTTCTATGGAGATACTATCACCTTATTCTCTAAGGCTAGGAACCTTGTCATGAAAATAGCTTTTAGGGCAAAACATAGGGTACAGATGTGCCATTAAGTAGACAAATGCTAACTTTTGATGTGTTGTCTGTAGGCATATTTGAGGTAAACATACGAAAACAAGCCTTTATATTCAACACATATTCACCTTTATCTCAGCATTGTTCTGAACTGTGTGGTAAGGGATTCTCTCAAACCTCTAGTCATCCTGTCGTATCCTGAGGGATTATGGTGCCTCCAGGAGCACAAATGTCCCCTTTCTCCACAGTGTCCTATCATCCACCCATTTTTCAAAACTACAGCAGTGAAAATACCAAAACACCAAGAAACTCCCTTGCCAATTGGAGAGCAAATGTATTCCTAATGACAAATTGAATGAGGGTCATTACCCCTGATAGAGGTAGGACAAGGAAGGGTGCACCTGCTGTGTTTCAGACACTTGCTAGTTGCTGTAATCACTCACCTCCCCTTCACTGGTAGCGCTTATTGGGAGATAGTATATCCATCAGTAGCACTGATCTTTGCTAATTTTGGACTCTTTTTACTTACAGTTTTATCATTAATTTTTTTGTCTTGGAAAGTGCCAGGAAAGGATAAGGAATTGAGGAAAAATGCAGACGGGGATCAGGCATATGTTTAAAGAGTTAGAACAGAGACTAAGAAATGATAACAACCTCAAGTTCCAGGATAAACATTGACTTCGTGTAAAAGCCTTAAGAATTTACAAATTTGTCCTGACATTTTGTAGATGAGGAAATTTAGGTTTAGAAAAATTAAGTGATTTATCCAAGGTTGCAGAGATAGTTATTGTTAGGGTGGGAACTCATGGCGTCAGCTGAGAAAGAATTCTCGACACTAAAATTAGGATGGAAAGAAGTAAAAAGTTTATTTTACTTTCCCTTAGAGAGTTAGGGAAAGGGCTCCATGCAAGAAAGATGGAAAGAAGAAGTGTCGGCCCAGAGGACAAGCAGTTTGGGCTTTTGTCAAGAGTTACAAAGGGTAAAAAAAAATTTATTATTGCAGACTGATTGGGAGAGGGCTGTGAAGTGGCTACATCTGTTTTTCCTTCTTCTTTTTCTCTTCTTTGTGAGGCTGGCTTATCAGGGTCCTTGGAATGTGGTCTGACAGGAACTGAGACAGTGAGCTAGTACCCCTGCTGTCCGCTTTGAAACTCTTCAAGTGCTGCTAAAACAAAACTTGTAGAGATATTGAGTTAAGCCCCAGGTGGCTGATCAAACAGGGGGCTGTTGTGCTGTGATCTTTCCCTTCAAAGGGGCAATTTTGTGCTGTGAGTTTATTCCTCTTGCTTTCTGTTAGGATGGCCTTGCTAATAACCTATCTATCAGTTATTGGTAGAGAAAGAAAGTTTGCAGCTCTTTTCAGTATTAAAAATAAATTTTAAAATCCTGGGCATGGTGGCTCATGCCTGTAATCCTAGCACTGGGGTTCAAGACCAGCCTGAGCAAAAGTGACATCCCCACCTCGAGGCTCTACTGAAAATAGAAAAATTAGCTGGGCATAGTGGCAGGTGCCTGTAGTCCCAGATACTCTGGAGGCGGAGGCAGGAGGATCCCTTGAGCCTAGCGGTTTGAGGTTGCAGTGAGTGATGATTCACACCACACCATTGCACTCTAGCCAGGGTGACAGATCGAGACCCTGTCTCTGAATGAATAAATGGGTAAATAAGTAAATAAGTAGATAGTTTGTGAGAAATGACAGTAAAAGGTACGAAATAAACCAATGGGGATGATTTGGGAGCATCCAGGTGAATGATCACTCTACACCAGTGAACATCAGCATGATATTAACACATTCTCCCCAGTCAGACTCAGTTCTTTCTCCTCTTTCCTGTAGACATTTAGTGTGGTCAGGGTTATAAGCAGCAGATTTTCTCCTAAAATTATGTATTTTTAAATAATATAAGCAAAAATTATGATGCAAAAGATAGGCTGAACTTTTGCCCATCTATCTATATGTATAATTGTCATTCCTTTGGAAAATGCTTGTGAACCTATGCAGTTAGAGTGCGCAGCCTTTGATGATCATATAGCAGTACTGTTGAATATGGTGCTTCATTGTTTTTTCTTAGCAGTTGCTGCACTATGTAGTATTAATATATATATCAAGAGAGCATCTCACTTTTTCATCAACAATTTAGTCTGCAAGATTGCAAGGACCCAAAGGAATAATTAAGATTTAAATATTCCCAGCAGGGAGAGAGGAAGTTTGGATAAAAGAACATCTTTCCCCCTCTCTCTTAGGATTTTGTCATTAGAAAAGATCATTTGGCTTGATCATTAAAGCTGCCATTAGTGCTTTAGCACAGGAAACACATGCTTTTACCATATATAGTCTATCGTTTTTGCCTGGTGTTTAATTCCTCCAGTATCATAAAAGTATTTGAATCCCAGATATTTTCAGAAGTTCAGGAGTTCTGCTGATGGGAGGTCTCCATTGTCAAATGGACCTGGTACCCCTCCCCGCTTGTGCAGGGAGAATTATAAGTATTAGGGATATTCAGAGTTCATCTCTTATCCAGTTTTTCAACACCATATAATTCGGTAAGGGCACAGAATTCTGGAAAGAGCTCTGGACATCCCATAATTCCTCAAAAAAGTAAATCCAAATGTAATTATAATTGTGACCCTTGGTGTATATGAGCCCCAAATGTATGTTTGTTTAGATACAGGATAGAGTGCAGTGGTGGAATCACAGTTCACTGCAGCCTCGAACTCCTGGGCTCAGGTGATGCTCCCACCTCAGCCTCTTGAGCAGCTGGGGCTACAGGTGCCCAGCTAATTTTTTTGTAGAGATGGGGCTTTCTGTTGTCCAATCTGGTCTTGAACTGGCCTGAAGTGATCCTCCTGCCTCGGCCTCCCAAAGTGCTGGGATTATAGGCGTGAGCCACTGCACCTGGCCCCAAATCCCTTTTTAAAATAAAGCAATGTACTCAAACTGTTAATATTTTATGCTAAAGTAGAAAAATGAGGATAACAAAGTATGAAACTTACGTACTGTTCTTGGTCCTGTAACTTGTTTGGTGGCCTTGAGTAGTGGTACTAAACCAATGGCAAAATGAACCAGTTCTATTGGATAGCCTGTAAGTTCCTCTTTGTCTCTAAAATTATGATTAAATATTTCTTATTTTAAATTAAAATATAGTAAGTGTAGTGTTTATTGCCCCCCTCCATAAAAGCCAAAATCCAAATTATAATGTGTCAGATACTATATAGTAGATGTTTATATTAGTTGATAAGTGGGGCTAATGGCCTCTTAAGTTTTCTTCAAACTCTAAGATTTCATGTTAAGGTACTTTCTTTACTTAAATTGCACTATCATTTTTCAATGGGTTTGCTGCTAGGATTGAAAACCATACTGCTGCTTATATGTAAGTGAACAAATGAAAATAGTAATGCTACTTCTAGCATTATCACCATCTTAAGATGATACAGCATTTTATGTTTTTCAAAGAACATTCACAGATATATTATCATTTTAGATCAAATGGAAATGGGATGAAATTGAGTATCATAGTACCCTGCCTATGCCAAGCCTTAATTGTTAGATTCAAGGATGATGGCATTTTAGGAAGAAGGCAAATCTCTGTACTTAGAAACCCACACTGCTAAGCACAACCAGTAACGAGGAGGGAAGTCACATGGATTGTTAGTCTGTTGTAGGACATAGTTTGAACTTGATTTTCTCTTGTCTAGAACAGTCAGTCGTACTGTGCCAGGCTCTGGGCTCATGCTAATTAATTGTATGTCAGCATATCTATGACATTATGCATGTGTGTGAAGCATCCTTAGGTTGAACATGTTGAAATGTGTCTTGGAGTGAATGAAATTTGATCTATCTCTAGAGCTGATTTTGTAAGCTGATGGGCAGAGGTTTAGAGTTTGAATTAGTCTTGGTCAGACTAAATGCTTTCAATATATTAACTGTTGGTGAGAAGCACAGGCATCCAAAGCACAAATGGACACATGAGATCTCATCAGGCTAAAAAGCTTCTGCTCAGCAAAGGAAACAAAGTGAAGAGACAACTCACAGAATGGGAGAAAATACGTGTAAATTACCTAGCCGACAATGGATTAATAACTAGGATATATGAGGAGCCCAAACAACTCAATGTGGGGGGGGGGGCTCACAAATAAGAAGACACACAAGTAAGTGTCTAACAGGTATATGAAAAAATGTTCAGTATCACTAATCATTAGAGAAATGCAAATTAAACCTGTAAAGAGATATCATCTCACCCTGATTAAAATGGCTTTTATCCAAAAGACAGGCAATAAGGAATGCTGAGCATGGATGTAGAGAAAGGGGAACCCTTGCATACTATTGGTGGGAATGTAAACTAGGACAGCCACTATGGAGAACAGTATGGAGGTTCCTCAAAATGCTAAAAGTAGAACTATCATGTGACCTAGCATTCCCACTGCCTGGTATATATCCCAAAGAAAGGAAATCCTTATATCAAAGAGATACCTGTATTCCCACGTTTCCTGTAGCACTGTTCACAGTAGCAGAGATGTGGAGTCAGCCCAAGTGCCCATCAGTAGATGAATAGATAAAGAAAATGTGGCACATCTACACAATGGAATATTACTCAGCCATAGAAATAATGAAATTCTGTCATTTGCAACAACATGGATGGAACTGGAGGAGACATCATGTTAAGTGAAATAAGCCAAGAACAGAAAGACAAATACTGCATGTTGTCACTTATATGTGGGAGCTAAAAAAAATTGAATTCAGAGAGTATAGAATGATGGTTCCTAGAGATGGAGAAAGGGTAGCGAGGAAGGAGGGATAGAAAGAGGGGATGGGAGGTGGGTACTAAAATACAGTTAGAGAGAAGTAATAAGATCTAGTGTTTGGTAGCACAATAGGGTGACTCTAGTAAATAATAATTTGTTGTGTATTTCAAAATAACTAAAACAGTGGAATGTTCAGAACACAAAGAAATGATAAATGTTTGAGGTGATGGATACCCCAATTACCCTGATTTGATCATTACACATTGCTTGTGTCAAAATATCACATGTACCCCATAAATATGTACAACTATTATGTATCTGTAATAATTAAAAATAAAAAAAAATAAAGTCTTCAGGCAAAAAATAAATGTAGTTGGTCACTGGATTTAATTAAGTATCTCTATTAGGTGTAATGACCAGGGTAGCATCTGATAAGAGATGGTGTTCAATGCTAGGGTAGGTATCGTTATGGTAATAGATTTGGTGGCATTTATACCACAATAAGGTATGTGGCCTTGAGTTAGGTGCCTGAGGAAATTAGTAGGTCTTCGATATATATTAGGAGCATTTATATGACAGTTCCCCTTAGCCATGGTTTCAGTTACCTGTAGTCAACTGTGGATCCAAAAATATTAAACAAAAAATTCCAGAAGTAAATAATGCCTAAGTTTTGAAAAAAAAAATCTCTAAATGGAGAATGTGATATAGAGATATATAGAGATATAGCCATAGCAGTCAATAAGTGTTTGAAAACATAGATAATAGGTAGAAGGGCATAATTTTCTTCTTGACTATTTTAAGGATTTGAACTTTTCAGAGAAACAAAAATAAGAAAATGTCTATTACTACTAGATGTATTGTGGTGAATTAAAGGAATATTTTCTTCTAGGGGTTGCTCACGAGGACAGAATCATAACATACTGGTGATTGATTTGGTTATTGCCTTTCCTACATTGAAAGCTACATTTTTCTATCAGTTAAGTTCAAGTTTTTATTTCATTATGCCTGAACACTATTTTGATCATTTTTCGTGAGGTTTTGGAGGACAAGAGAATCATATGTACAGAATCCTCAGAGTTTTAAGAACTGAGAGAGACGTTAGCAATCTAGTGTACCTTCCTCATATTACTAAACAGGAAACTGAGATTCAGAGAAATGACTCCCATGTTCAGGGTCTTACACCTACACTATTGACAAAGCTGGGACTAGAATCTCTTAGCTTCTAGACCAGGAAAATTTTAGGATCACTAAATGCAAGGACAGTAGAAAGTAGAAAGATGATTTTTAAAAATTCTTCTGAACTGCGAGTCCTATGGGTGAAGTTGATCCTTTTGAGCCATTATGTAACCTGGGAGAACGTTGAATTTATGCCAACTCAGGAGAGTTTAACAGTCAGGGCATATATCCTTAGCATATACATTTTTTACATGTCGCTATGAAGTAAGGGATTGAGAAAAATATATACCATGAATATTCTTGCAGATGAGCAATAATCTCAAGAAAATCATTCGGCACCAAGTCTCTGCTGAAATTTCCTGTAGAAAATTTACCTGCTTTCCTTGAAAAGGTTTTAGGTTTGAGGTTCTGTGCATTGAAGGTTCTAATGTTGTCAGTGCCATATTGATTTACTTGAGTTACTGATAGTAAGAGCCTTTTGGTATATTCATTAGAATTCTCTTTGGATGTTTATGCAGAAATCCTGCTGAAACTGGTTTAAACCAAAGTAAAGAAGGGGGGGGGGTGTATTATTGACTCATATAAGTGAAAAGGCCAGGCTAGGTCTCAAGTCAAGCATGACTTTTTCCAGGGTTTCAAACTGTGCCCTTACAACTGGTCCCCTCTGTTTCTTGGCTGTTTCCTTTGGTGTTGGCTTCATACGTGGGCAGGTTTCCCCATGACATGGCACCATGGTCACCAGCAGCTCCAGGCCCACGTTCTACGAGCCATGAGGCAGGCAGAGAGAGCTTCTCCTTCCTCACAGTTTCATTGCTGGGATTGAGTTGGGTCCTCCTTCGGAAGAGTAATCGGCTCGATCCGAATCACTTGGACTGACGGTCTGGGTAGAGTCTGAAGTGGAATTCAAGGTGTGCCCACCAGAAGGGGTGGTGACCAAACAAGTGGTCACCATCCCTGTGTGTTCATGCACAAGATGGTCTTTAGAAACTTGGAAAGAAACCATCTCTTCCCATGTGGTGCTTCTTTGCTCCCAATCTGATCCTCTAGTCCTGGTGGACGGCTCCTTTGTCAAAGACTTTTATAGCAAAGCTCTTAGAGTATGATTGTTTCGTGAAGACCAAGGGGTTCATTGTTGTATTTTAAAAATGATGTTTAATCACTCATTGTTTTTATGTTTTTTCAGCACTTGTTAAAGGTAACTTGTGTTATGATCAGCTATCTCTGGAAGCTTCTGTGGTTCTGTCCGGATGGCTCTCTTTGGAGCTTGGGCCGGGCATAGCTTACCCCGCCGAGCAACAGCCTGAGACGGTTCCTACACAGTCTACGAAAGGGAAACATGCACCTGTTAATGTACAAATAAAATTCAGCTTTATTTCCACAATTTTCGGGGCCCAGGAGCAGTAAGGATGGTAGGGTTAGATCACGTAGGGAAAAGTTCTACTTTTCCAGTAAAACATACAGAGAAGGGAGGGTAGAGCTGTCGAAAGCAAGCCTTGCACAAATTTAGACTCGGGTTTAATGTAAACTGAGGAGTTTTAAACAGTGGATCAAAGGGGAGGAAAAACTCAACAAAGATAATATGAATGGGTGGTGTTGATTAGGTAGGATTTTTATACTGATTTTTAATTAGGAAATCTTTGTTCTATCAACAATTGTTGAACATTTTCTTTAATTCTAGAAGCAGCATTAATCTGAAGTCACTTAATGCCCAGAGTGTTTTAATCTGTTTTCTTTATTTTCCCCTATTGTTTTATCACTCACGTTGGCCCCTGCGTCTGCCAACAGCATTATTAAATTACCTGGGGTTTGGTGGTGGTGTTCTTTTTTTATTTTTTGAGATGGCATCTTGCTAGGTTGCTCAGGCGGGCCTCGAACTCCTGACCTCAAGCAATCCTCTTGTCTTAGCCTTCTGCGTAGCTGGGACTACAGGCTTGTGCCACTGTGCCCATGTTTGTGCTATTCTCTTTTTTAAGGAAGTGTATTCTTTGCCTTTTTGGACACCAGCGTTGTTTATGAAGCATTTGTGTCCTCAAATAACAGTGGTGACTTCTTACTCATTTAAAACGTAATTGAATCTTCCTCTCCTTTCGTGAGTTTTTGGCTTATTTGCGGCTTTTGCTTTCTTATTATATTTGATTTGGTTTTTGCTCAGAAATAAGATTCCACATCATGAATTTTACTTTTAAACTGTTTGTTTTAGGTCAGTTTGATTCCATATATACACGATTACATAATTTAATGACCACTAGCTTAACTTATAATAATAAATTCAGCCATGCAATGGAAAATTTAAAGCTTTGATTGATAATATTAGTGGAAGATGAAAAAATATTTTTGTCTTGGTTATAGCCCTATTTCTTGTGGTCCTGTACATTATTTTGCAAGTGGTTATTGTATTAACTGAAAGATACCTTTTCAAATTTTATTGTATCTAATACCAGCAGTAGTATAAATCTTGCGCTCATCTACTTTTCATTTTAATTTGAAAGGAAAGATCTTTCAGTGATTCATGCTTTGTCATGAGCAGTTCTACAATTTTCTTTCCTAGTTTTTCTATGAGATTGTTTGAGAATAAGGGAAAAGAAAAAGCTCTCAAAACTATTAAATAGCCTTGGAAGAGTAAGCATTTGAGCTCGTAAAAAAAAAAAAATTGTTTCTTTAAAATACGCTTTTTAGCTACAGCTACATTTTTCTTGTCATTTCCTTTTGCTATCAAGTTTTAAATTATACAGACTTCCATAGTTCGAGTTACCCACTCTCCCTCTCCTGTCCATTTATCATGGAAGGATTCCTGTCAGGGGTAATCTTAATAAGAGAGGTAGTTACAATAACTACAGGGTGAAGGAAATATTGAAAAACGAGCCCACTCAAATGTCATGGACCTGCCAGGAGCTGGTGAGTTGGAAGCCTCGTTATGTTTAGCTGCCAGAAAAATTTCCCCTTTCCAGAGTTGATTAGGAAAAGGCGCTCAAACGACAGGTTAATAAGCTGCCCCTTTGCTGGCTTTTGTGGCTTTGTCAGGAGTATGTGGCAACAAGGGAGGAACACACAAAAGAGCAACATTTTGTAGAACAAAGACCACTCTGCGGGTATTTAGGTCATGGGAGGAAGGCGGAATAGACTAGAGCCTTGTGGCAATGAAGGAGAGAGAAAAACCTGCTGCTGGTTCTGCTGAAAGAAAATAGAGTCTAGGGTTATCTTAGGTGGGTCTTGAACTTGAAAAGTTACACTGTAATTCTGAGGTCCCCAACCCTGGGCTGCAGACCAGTGCCAGTCCGGAGCCTGTTAGGAAGCAGGTGAGCTGCAGGTGAGCGAGTGAAGCTTCATCTGTATTTACAGCCGCTCCCCATGGCTCACATCACTGCATAAGCTCCGCCCGCTGTCAGATCAGCTGGGGTATTAGATGCTCATAGGAGCAGGACCCCTACTATAAACTGCATGCGAGGGATCTAGGTTGCAAGCTCCTTTATAAGAATCTAATGCCTGATGATCTGAGGTGGAGCTGAGGCGGTGATGCTAGCACTGGAGAGCAGCTGCAAATAGATTGTCATTAGCAGACAGGTTTGACTGCACAATAAATGTAATGTGCTTGAATCATCCCGAACCCACCCCCCCCAACCCTGGTCCGTGGAAAAATTGTCTTCCATGGAACTGATCCTTGGTTCCAAAAAGTTTGGGGACCACTGCTGTAATGGACAGTAGAGAGAGGCTGAGCAAAGATCCAAGAGATTTCCATCAATCTTGATACTTCAGCCACAAATCATGATGCTTAACAGTTTTTTTGCAGAATCTGAGTCGAAGTAATATAAAGATGATACATAATTTGGAAAAGTCCACTGATTGCAATGGAGAAATAGTGCCTTGGGCTATATGCTATTTGGCTAAATCGTCTTTTGCTAAGATATCTCCAGAATGAACTGTGGCGATATTTTCTTGGTTTTTACTTTTCCTCATCAGTAATCACCCAGAGATTCCCAGGCCAGAAATTCCTTCTTTCTTTATTCATATGAAATTTAGTTTTTGCTTGTAATAGAGACTTCATACCTTTTCCTTGTTAGAAAAGGCTGTTGTAATGTAACTGGGTATTTGCTCTATGAGGCATGGAAGGCAATGAAGGAAGGAACCCAATTTTCATGATAAAGAAACTAGGAAAATGGAGCTGTGACCTTAGCACTGAGAGATTTCTAAAAAAATCCACTTTGAGTTTTTAGAAGACACACAAAAGATGGCTAGACATTGCATGTCCTCTTAGACAATTTTTTAGTCTAAAAATTAAAAAAAAAAATGTTGAATTGAGCATCTTTGATTGGATATCAGATACCAGTCAAGTTTAAAGGACTAGTTTACATCTAGATGAAATTTGGATGAAACTGTTGGAAGGTTAGTAATTTTTTGCCTAATAATGTGGTTTTTGTAGTACAGTGAATGCTTTTATACATTTTCCTTTAAGCTTTGTCATGTTTAATGCCACTTTCTGCCTTTCATGGGTCATATCAACCCCCAGTGCAAGGTCTTTATAGGTCTCACCAATATTTTTTTGCCACGCTGCTGAAACTGCGTGTGACCTTGTTCCTGACCTCTGATGCTATTCTACGTTCAGTTATGTGGATGTCAGTATAGAGCTACTATTGTATGGTATTTCACAGTTGACAGAGGGCTTTCCTGTGTTTTATTTAATTTTATCATTATGGTAATTACTTGGTATAGGTAAGGGAGAAAGGTAGCTTTTAATTTTTTTTTTTTTTTTTTTTTTTTGAGACAGAGTCTCACTCTGTTGCCCGGGCTAGAGTGAGTGCCGTGGCGTCAGCCTAGCCCACAGCAACCTCTAACTCCTGGGCTCAAGCAGTCCTACTGCCTGCCTCAGCCTCCCGAGTAGCTGGGACTACAGGCATGTGCCACCATGCCCGGCTAATTTTTTGTATATATATATATATTTTAGTTGGCCAGATAATTTCTTTCTGTTTTTAGTAGAGACGGGGTCTTGCTCTTGCTCAGGCTGGTCTCGAACTCCTGACCTTGAGCAATCCACCTGCCTCGGCCTCCCAGAGTGCTAGGATTACAGGCGTGAGCCACCGCACCCGGCTGCTTTTAATTTTTTAATGAATGAGAAAATCGTATCCCATTGAAGTGCATTATTCCAAGGTTGACCAGGTGGAAAATGAGAGACAACATTTTAACTCATGTGTTTTGACTCCTAGTTCAGAGTTCTTTCCACTCTCTTGTCTGCCTCAAGATGTCATCAAATCCTGAGAAATTCTGTTCGTTGCATGGTCTTTATTTTTGTCCTTTGGCTAGCTTTTTATTGATGTCATTTGCATCTCTTCACTTATTCATTCATCAAACATTTATTGAATATCTGTTATAGTCAGGGATGATGAAAGACACAGGTGCAGCTAGAATAAGAAACATGATCCTTGTCCTTGAAGAGTTAGTCTAAGGAAGAGAGAGCCATGAGCAAGAGGTACGATGCGTGATGGTCCCCATTAGGAAATCCAGTCGAAAGCTCCAAGATTTTCAGTCATTTACACTTTGACCCTGTGGAAATACAGTGTTCAGGCAGATATAACAGCCTTTCCCAATGTGCCTCAAGTAGTACTGGCATGAATGAATCTGAGTGAAGGTAAATAGGGTAACAGATTGGGAACAGCTCTACAGAACTCTGTTGCATGGAAAGGCTGGACAGAGGCGCAGCAGTGAGACCATGAGGACACTCCCAGTGTGGCTCCTCCCTTGTATGTGTGCCCCTTGCATCCTGATCTTTTTTTGTGTCCTGGTACCGTATTACATACATACACCATTACAATCCATTTTCTACTTGTTCTAAGTGCTTTGAGGGCACTTGTTGGCAATACTTGCTGAATGCTTAACTCAGCACATCCAACTCGTGCCCACGTTGGTAGTGCATTTAATCTCAGCCAGTCTTCTTTCTTCTTCTCTTTTCTATTGTCATACCCTGTATTTCCATAGTACTCTTTCTTTTAAAAAAATTTTTATTTGTATATATTCATGGAGTCCAAATGCAATTTTGTTGCATTGTTATATTGCATTGTGGTGAAGTCAGGGCTCCATGGTATTATTTCACTCAGAGAACAGATGTAGTTGGAAGAGAACTTCTGCATCCTCCCAGCACTAATTCAGCCAAACTCCCAGGAACTCTCCCTTTGCTGCTACCTGAGGCCCCCACCTCCACCTGTGCTCTGAGCCCAGGTGGAGATGCACCTCTCCCATCTCTTGCCTGAATCACCAACCTTTTCTCTTTATTGGGTCTTTTCAGGATTATTCCCATCAGCATGTAAACATGTGATAGTATCTCCTTATTATTTCTCAACTGTATTAAGAATGCTTTTTTTGGAACCTTCTCCTAGATAGTCTATGATTTGCTCCCTTATTTCATTCTGACAATTGTCCTCTTATATCAGAGGTCTTCCTGGTATAGCCTATTTAAAATACCAACTCCCAGCGGGGTGTGGTGGCTCATTCCTGTCATCCTAGCACTTTGAGAGGCTGAGGCAGGAGGATGGCTTGAGCCCAGGAGTTTGAGGTTGCAGTGAGCTATGATGACGCCACTGTACTCTAGCTGGGGCAACAGAGCGAGACCCTGTCTCAAAACAAAACAAAACAAAAAAACCATCATTTGTCTGTCCTTCCTCCTTTATTATTTTCTTTATATTAATTCCCCAGCAAATCTGTGTATTGTGTGTTTGTGTGCGTATATATGGTTTCTCCCTTATTTTATTTCCGTGAGAGCACGAGTTTTGTCTGTTTTGTTCTCTCTCCATGGTGCTCAGAAGAGTCCTTGAAATATCACAGAAGCCCCAAATATTTCCTTTCATGACTCCATGTCCCCTCCAGCTACTATACCATTCCTTTGCTTGTCTTTATGACACAGTTCAAGAGTTTTCTCTGTCTGCTGCTGTTTTCTCCCCTCCTGTTCTCTCTTCATTCCTCTCCATCTAGATCTCGTCTCCACCACTCCACTGAGATGGTGCTTGACTGGGCCAGCAATGAGCACCATGTTGCTAAACATAATGGAAATACTTTTTTTTTTTTTAATTTCAGAATATTACAGGGGTACAAATGTTTTGGTTACATGGATTGCTTTTGTACTGCTTGAGTCCAAGTTGTAAGTGTGCCCATCACCCAGATAGTGTACATTGTACCCATTAGGTATGGTTTCACCTGTCCCCTTCTCCCCCTTCCCACCTGCTTGATTTTGGCTGAGTTTTACTTCCATCTGTGCATGTGAGTGCTGGTCGGTTAGTTCCTATTTAATGGTGAGTACATGGGGTGTTTGTTTTTCCATTCTTTAAATACTTCCTTGAGGATAACAGTCTCCAGTTACATCCAGATTGTTGCAAAAGGTATTAATTCATTTTTTATGGCTGAGTAGTACTCCATGGTATACATATACCACACTTTATTAATCCACTCATGAATTGATGGACACTTGGGTTGGTTACACAAGTTTGTGATTGTGAATTGTGCTGAAGTAAACATTCAAGTGCAGGTGTCTTTTTGATAAAATGACTTTTTTTCCTTTGGGTAAATACTGAGTAGTGGGTTCCTGGATCAAATGGCAGGTCTACTTTTAGTTCTTTGAGGAATGTCCATATTGTTTTCCACAGGGATTGTACTAGAAAAAATGCTCAGTGTCCCTAGTCATAAGGCAATTCTAAGCCGCCTTCTCACTTAACTTGTGGGTAGCATTCCACGTGGTTTCTTTTATTCATTTATTTATTTTCTTTTGTGACTTGTTTATTTCACTGGGCTCCTGATTTTCCTCCTACCTTGCAGGTCATTCCTCATAATTCTCCTTTGTTGAGTTCCTCCCCTCTTACCAATCTCCCAATGCTGGTGTGCACCAGGGTTCAGGTTCACTTTCAGATTTTCCTGTCGTTAGTTACACTTTCATTCCCTTAGTGATGTCAGATATCATGTCTTTGAATACATTCTTCCACACTGGTGACTCTTAAATATTTTTCTTCAGCCATGACATTTTTCTTGAATTTCAGATTTGTGTATCCAGCTGCCTACTTGACATCTCACTTGAATGAAAGTCATCACAAACCTAACCATCCAAACTTGGTTCCCTATCTTCCTCCCCCAGCCCCCTGTGGTCTTCATTTCAGTACATAGTACCACCATTTACCCAAGTGTTCAGGCCTAAAGCCTTGGAGTCATTCTTTCTCCTGTTTCCATTCTACATCAGCAAATCTCATCAATTCTACTTTCAAATTATGTCCAGATCCTGACCTCTTCCCTGCAGTTCCACAGGTAACACCATAATAGAGGCCACCGCCATCTTTTGCTTGGGCTATGGTAACAACCTCCCATGCTCTTGGCATGTCAGCCTGAGTGATTCTTTTAGTGTGGAAATGAGTCGTGTGATGCCACTGCTCACAAGCCCCCATGACTTCCAACATAGTTGGCCTCAACTCCATATCCCCCTTGATCCTTTGTCCCTGTCCTCCTTTTATTCTTGGCTCTTGTCATTACCTGACATTAAATTTTATAACTATTTATTTGCTAATTTTTTTGTCTCCTCTCTGAGTATAAACTCCATGGCTGCAAGAACTTGTTCTGTCTTGTTCGTGGTCTTATGTGTTGAGTGAATGAATTTAATCCTGCAAAAGTAGAAATGAGGAAGTAACAATTCTTCATAATCTTTTACATTCTGGGTACCCTTTCCTGGACACATTTTAGAAATTATATTTTTCATTAGTTTAATCCCTTACAACAATCCTCCAAGGTGGGTTCCCATTTCCTTTCATAGGTTAAAAAAGCTATAATCACAGTAACTAGTAAAAGGAGAGGTAGAGAGCTGAGGTTCAAACCCTTGGTGTATCTAGTCCAAAAGCAATGTTCTTCCCACTTAATTCATCATCTTCATTTATTAGAAATTATGAAATATATAGTGGATAAGTTTTTACAAATTATTGTTATATGACTTATTATATTATTTCCACTTAATACAGAAGAACACAGAGTGCAGTGATAGGTGAATCGCCTCCTAGTGTTGGAACAAAGGCTTCAGTACATACTTCTGATTCAGTTTTGCTGCACTTACATAAACATCTGACTTCTATGATACACGGACTGTGTATGTCTCACTTTATCTGGTTAAATTTTTAATTTTCCATCCATAACATTTGACCCCTTGTAAACTGGCGGAATTTTCTTTTGTGAGAGTTCAGCACCAAACTTTGCAAAATCCAGTCCTAAAACTTGTGTTTGGTTGATTTTTATAGTACTTTTGTAAACTGAATGAAAAAAACAGTTGAGCTGAAATTTGCTATTTTGCTTGTGCTCACTTTGTACTATGTCGGTGTACAACCTGACTCTTATCAGGAGTAGTTTATTGCTCAGGTATAATTAACTGGTTCATTGATTCATTCCCAAGCCAGAGAAAAGCTCTCAGCTGAAATAGTTACTGATTGCAAGAAAAGTGAGGTAATTTACTGAAAGTCCATAAAAATATAGGGGTTGTGGTGCCTGGGACACTGGCTGGTAATCTATAATTAAAGAATTATATTTATAATAAGAAAGAAAGAAGATAATTTAATAGGTTAGCCAATTACAGAAATAAATTGGAGGCTGAAATTTCAACCTTACATTTCACTGTGTTTTTCAAAAGAAAATCTATGAATCGATAGATAAATGTTATGTCCACATATACAGAGTTATAAAGCCCTTCTATAAACATGAAAATGGGGAGGGACATGTCAAATCATATCCCAGAGACAAGATTAAAATTACTTCTACGAATAATATCATACCATGCCCCATGTTTTTGCTGAAAACTCATTGGTGTTTATTCTCCTGCAGTGGTACTGTATATCTGTCCAAATTACCGTTATATTTTTTCATGTAGTCTTGAGAATTTGTCCTTGTGTTGTGTAATACAGAAGAGGACAGTGTCCTCAGAAGTCTGAAATTGCCTTATCTTGAAATAATGGGTTTTGGATATACAGATTCAGATCTTGAAAATTGCTTCTAAAATTACTGCTCCATCTTTTCTTGCATAATATTTGCAACCTATGCAATGAACCAGTCTTTGAAGCCTCCTTCCTTAAAATGTTGTATTTTCAATATCCTTACTTAAAATGTTGAGAGAATTAGTATACGATGGTTTTCTTTTCAGAATTTTCATGTGGTCTGTACCATCTGAGTCTTGTGTGGGTCTTTGAGAGTTTCTGCCACTTGCTCATTGTGGTCTCCGCCATTTTTTAGAGAGGAGGAGGATGGTTTTCAACATTCTAAAATATGCACGTAACCAAAGCCAATATATTATGTATACTGTATACATATAGTTGTACTTATATATGGGTCTCATTTGCTCTGCTTACATACTAAATGTTTTAGAATAATATGAATAAATATGTTTAATTTTTCATAGATGCATAATATCTTACCAGCAGTTTGTAGAACAGGCAATGCTGTCTGGTGCAATTGCCGGAATAGATCCTAAAGGATTAGCCTGTCTGGCTCTGGCTTTGGTCTCTTAATATTTTGTGCTTAAGCATCAACAGGGGTGACAGGGAGACACTATGGAGTGCCCAAGTACCCTGCTTGTCTCCGTGTTTGATTTTAATCCTTTAGGTGCTAATAGGAATACTCATTTTCTTTAATGGCCATTTCTTTGGGCCTATTCTGTTTGTCCGTGTGAGAGGTTCAGAATAACTTTGTTATACTCAGCACATACATTAATGGTGCGTTTTAACAGGAGTTTTGTTAAGTGAGGCAATCTTCAATGCCAACTGGGAAAATTCAGATCATTCAGAGCTGGGAACACAGGCGTAGATTATATTCATGCTGTTTTTTAAGTGGAAAAGAGAAACACATGCATTTTTGTTGATGTTACCGTTTGGTGAACGTATCTGTCAACGTTATGCTCCATCTTATATGAAACAGACACTGAGTTTGAATATCTGAAATATGTCCAGTCTTTTTAGACCCGATTTTTTACTTGCATGCCATCTTTCTTATTATAAAGGTCAAATTAAATGCTTAATTTTTATAAGCTGCTTCTATTGTTTTGCTTCTACCTAGGTGACATATATCGTTCGAGCCATTTTAGGCTCTTCAATTCTCTTTAGCATGTTCTGCTCCCAATTTTTCTTTTACCACAGCTGTTAAAATATTTCAGAAACTTACTTAGTTTCAAGGATAGGAAAAAAGAAATTTCCTTTGCCTCAGATTCTGGGAATCCTTCTTTGCTTAGTGTCTATCAAGAAGGTATAGTTTGCCATCAGTAAATCTTAGGTGGTATTTAGGAAGGTAGTTTCAGTTTTTTTTTTTTTTTTTTTACACATTTTGAAATCAAATTTGAGTAGAGAATAGATGGGATATGTCATCTCATGATACTGAAATGGATTTTTCATATGTAGTCTTAAGCATTCATCAATCCTGACCTACCTCAGTTCTCCTGTGGTTGCTGCCAGATAGATTGTAGGATTCTATCTGCATCCGCAAATTATTTGTGTGATATTCTCATTGTGCTGTTTACGCCAGTGGGGTGTGTGTGTGCACGTGTGTGTATGTTTAGGGTTCCTTTAGTGATTTTGCAGCTCTGATACTCCCTGGTCTTCCACGCGGGAGGAAGGGATATGGTGGAGACAGCAGTCAGCCAGGTGGATTAGAGTTTATTCCCTGGCAGTCTTTAGAACTGCTGACACATGGTGATTATAAGATGCAGACCAACTTTTCATCAGTACATTACCACTTTGAAGCTCCCTACAGAGTCACCTTCTTGCCTGCATCTGGGGCTGACTGTGCCCTTGACTCCTTCGCCTCCTTCGGTTTTCCACTTCTCCTGTTTCTTATGCCATTTCCTGGGGTTTAGGGTAACATGGGAGCTTGTGAAATCAGTAGCTGAAGAGGAAGACACTCTGCTGAATTCAAAGCCAGCAACTTGCGTTTTGTCAAGTTCTTTAATGAATTCCAAAGGATACGGCAGATGCTAATGCATTCATTCTTCCTACAGTAGCCCAGAAAAGTAGGCTTAAATCTAGTATTTTTCCATCTCTAAAAGAAAAGGTGAAAAAGGCCACTTTCTTCTCTTCTGGCTGTGTTGATCTCCCTCTTATACTTTCCTTTTCTCTCTCCTCTGCTAAAAATTCATTGAGTAGCATTAGTTTAGACTGCCCTTTCTTCGTCTAAATTTTAATTATTGACTCAGTTTTAATTAACTATTCATGACACAGCCAACCTTCTCTTTCCCACCTCACCATTGCCTGCCACTCCTCTGTTCAAACAAATTTGCTCGGTATTTTCCATACATTTAATTTTCATGTGGTTTTGTTATCATTGCCACAATTCAGTGTGCACACAGTAAGTCTGTAGTCTATTCACTTTATTATTTTTCATTTATTTTTTTATAAAATATTTCCAGTAAAAACTAGAAAACCTGCTAGACAAATTCTACAAGAGCTGTAACACCGTGGACTATTCCCATTAGCTGTAGCCCACATCAAAACACATTTGCTAAGAGGAAATCACAGACTCATACTTTGTCTCTTCATGCAGTGATTTCATGTCATTGTAAGGGGCGATGTAGCCTCGAGGTCAGCAGCATAGATTCTGGAGTTGGGTGGACTCAGGTTGAAGTCCCATTCGGCCACCGGCCAGCTGTGTATCCATGGACAAGTGCCTGGCTCTCAGAGTGCCTCTTTTTTCTCACCTGTATTGTAATCGTGATCGTATTAATAGTAATAATACTTGACTCATGGAACTCTTCATTTGTCATCCATCAACTGTCCATTCTCTGCCACATGCTGTGCTATGAGACAGGTATAAATTGATAAATGAACTAACATAGGCCTTCCCTTGATACATCAGTGAGATCCCGTGGAGTAGCTGGGACATAAGGAAAGCAACATGGAGATACCTTAAACAGATACAAGTAGACCTACCATTTGATCCAGCAATCCCATTACTGGGCATCTACCCAAAAGAACAAAAGACATTCTATAAAAAAGACATCTGCACTCGAATGTTTATAGCAGCACAATTCACAACTGCAAAGATGTGGGAACAGCCGAAGTGCCCATCAATACATGAGTGGATTAATAAAATGTGGTATATGTATACCATGGAGTATTACTCAGCTATGAGAAACAATGGTGATCTAGCACCTCTTGTATTTTCCAGGATAGAGCTGGAACCTATTCTACTAAGTGAAGTATCCCAAGGACGGAAAAACAAGCACCACATGTACTCACCATCAAATTGGTTTCACTGATCATCACCTAAGAGCACATTAAGGAACAACATTGATCGGGTGTGGAGCAGATGTTGGGGGGAGGGGATGGGTGTGATGCGCACCATCTAAGGGATGGACACGCTTGAAGCTCTGATTTGGGGGGGAGGTGGGGCAAAGACAGTATACATAACCTAAACTTTTGCACCCCCATAATATGCTGAAATAAAAAAATAAAAATAAATAAATGCCTAAAGATTATTAGCTGCCCCTGGGGAGAAGGTAGTTCTAGAATATAATCAATGGTAGCTCCTTTCCCTTTTAAAGGCATAGAAAGTATTCATTCTTTCTTTTACTCTTCAAGTCGATGATTGACTGTCTACTATGTGCCGGGGGCTAGGGATGCGGAACGAAACAGGGTTGGCAGTTCCTTCACGCCGTGTTCACACAGAAAGGGACAGAGCAGGTTTTGCAAAGATGTGGAGGAAGAACTTCCTGGCAAAGGGGAAGAACAAGCAGCGGCCTTGAGACAGCAAAGGGCTGCAGTGAGCAGAGTGGAGAGTGATGTGGGAGGGTGCTGCAGATGGTGGCAGGAGGTAGATCGTGTGTCGCCTGATGGACCGTGAGAAGGAGTTGACTTCCACTGCAGCAGGGGTGATGTCAGGGCAGGTTACGGGAATAGAGCAGTTAGTAGAAGGAAATAATAAGAATGCATTAATTAATGCATTAATAAGAATGTCTGGCATTAATTACTGTTTGCTTGGCACGGCCACTTATTGAGATAAGGAGCAATGGGGGATAGCAAAATTTGGGGGAATTAAAAAAAGATTTACAATTTGGGCATGTTAAATTCCAAGGAGAATACAGAACTATTAAAATGGGCTCATTATTCGTGGTTCCTCACGAGATAATGGCTTATCTGTATCTTCTCTGATGTTCCTGTTCGTTTCTGTGACATTTAAGAAAGTCATTCAAGACCTTCTCTGGAGAAGTCTCAGTCTTAGTTGGAAGGAAGCTGAGAGTTGCAGTCACTAGAGATTGGTGATGGCCCATGAGGACAGCAGCAGAGACTCTAGGTTTGTTGGTTGGTGACAGTTGAGCTCGCAGGGAACGCCAAGGGTTTACTTAGAGTTTATTGGTGTGGTCAATTTGCCCAGCGCCGAAGAATTTCCTGATTTAGTGTATTAAAGATGAAAGAATATAGTTCCTTTCTGATAGAAGTGTTTATTTCCACTAACCTAGGAATAGAAAGGCATCGATGAAATGTTTATATATTCGGAGGCAGCATTGTGCTTTCTGCCTTGTGTCTGGCCGGTCGCCACTTCTGACTGTTGGAAATTAAGCAGGGTCTGACGTCTTGATCGTGACCGTGACCACTATTTGGATGTTTCTGTCTGGCTCCTCTTCAGCTGACATTACCCAGGCACAGTGTTAACACTGGCCTCATCCTCATAATATCTTAACATGCTATTTTGTTACATAAACTTTTGTGTAAAAGCACAGAGCAACAGGTTATTTCTTATAGCTATGTTTTTTTTTTTTTTTAACCTAGGCACAATCTTAATATGGGCTTTATAGTCCGTAATCTCTTAACATGCCATTTTATATATAAACTTTTGGGTAAAAGTTATCAGCACAGAGCAACAGGTTACATCTGTGGCTGTATGATTTTTGAGGTTAAAAAAAGATGTTGCTATCACTTTGCATAAAACTACTTACATGACATGACTAGTTAAGCCTCCTAATGAAATATTCTGTTGTTACCTCTGCTTAACGAGAGGCCAGAGATAGGCATATACAGTAAACATGTGAAAGTGCACTTAATTTCTCCCATTGAATTTGCACAGGGGAGGAATTCTCTTCCCTACCTTTGCCTTTTTCATAGACCCATAGAATGTGAGTAAGGCCGGGTACATTGTTGCT
>CM052455.1:2456673-2478385 GCA_028533085.1 Varecia variegata | reverse complement strand
ATGGAGTTGGGCGGATTACTTGAGGCCAGGAGTTCGAATCCAGCCTGGGCAACATAGCGAGACCCTATTGCTACAAAAAAAAAAAAAATAGAAGAACTAGCAGGGCATGGTGTGACACACACATTTATAGTCCCAGCTACTCAGGAACCTGACGTGGAAAGATTGTTCAAGCTCAGGAGTTCAAGGCTACAATGAGCTATGATCACACCACTGCACTCCAGCCTGGGTGACAGAGTGAGACCCCATCTCTAAAAACAAACAAACAACAAAAACACCTGTGGTTGTAGGAAGGGACGTGGGAGGATGTTTGGTTCATCCACTGGTGGGGAACTGAGGACTAGATAGTCACACTGCAGTGCCAATGGGATCATATCACTGCACATAAAACTGTCACTAAGGGGAAGCCTAGATTTTTTTCTGTAGTGTCACAACACTATGAATATGAATCACCATCCAGTAATAGATGCACATAATGATCAGTGACCAGTCGTGTCACTTCTTTCAGAATCTGTCAATGATCTGTGCATTGGTTATTCAGTTCATGCACAGACAGCAAAGAGTGCAGTTGTGTTACCTCCCTGTCTCCCAGTGGTCAATGCATGGGACATTTTACAAAAATGGATAAGTGGGAATTGGCCAACATAGATAAAAGGGCATCAGAGAAACGAAAAGTGATAACACTGGAACTGAAATTCCAATTGAACATAAAATGAGTTGTATAAGGATTATCTGGCTGTGGAATGTGGACAGTCTCACCCTTTAAAAGATGCTAGATACACAGCCAGAGCAACTTAGCGAAGGTGAGCTTATTGACGTAAATGAGGAGAATGGCTGTGACCAAAAGGATGAAGAATGTCCCAGAGGAAATGACGCCGGCTGAAAATTTTCCCATGAAAGGAACTCACAGAGTTATTTTACCATGTTGAAAGCCCAAAGGAGAAAATGCTAGAAGCTGATCCAAATGGAGGAATGTGACAATTTGCCAAGACATAGAAAAGACGCTCTTGCTGCATAGAGGGTTATGTTATGGGAAGGAGAAGGGAGACCGTAGTGTTCTACAAAGAAATAAAACACTCTAATCCTCAGTGTTTCCAATGTTCTAAATTATGGTGTGCTAAATAAATTTTAGTTTTCCTGTTCTTTTCATTTTTCTCTACATTTATAAATCATAGTAAGAGAGTTTTTAATGTTTGGCCAAAAATTTTTAAAGGTCATGGAACACTCATAAACAATCATAATTTTCCCAAAGGTCATCTGAAGACAGTCATTTTTATGGTGCTGTGTAATGTGCAAATTGAGGAATGCCTGTATTTTTAAATGAATAAATATAAACTCAGTGAAAGTTTAAAAATGTTGGCTTCTTTTTAAAAAATTATCTCAATTTATTTATTCTGTTAACTACTTATTTGCGATAAGAAAAAAATAAGCTGGGCATGGTGGCTTACAGCTATAATCCCAGCACTTTGGGAGGCCAAGGTGGGAGGATCTCTTGAGATCAGGAGTTTGAGATCAGCCTGAGCAAGACTGAGACCCTGTCTCTACTAAAAGTAGAAACAAAATCAGCTGAGCATGGTGGCGCACACGTGTGGTCCCAGCTACCCAGGAGGCTGAGGCAGGAGGATCACTTGAGCCCAGGAGTTTGATGTTGTGAGCTATGGTAATGTCACTGCACTCTAGCCCATTTCCTAGCATATTTTGCATCCCGAGTAAATATCTGTTAAATGATGAATGAATATTTGAAAGAAGCTGTTGATCTTGTTGTTTGAGAATTATTTTCCATGTTAGGCTATTCTGGCAGACTTGGCAACATTCGTTGTAGAAATCATGTCATACTTACTCATCACAAAATTGTCTAGAATATTCTAGTATTCTAGTTTTGGCCTTTCTTCCCATAAATATTAGGTCTGTGTTCTAAAGAGTTTTAAAGTTACAGAAAATATACAAGAGAATTCAACAAAAAGATTTCAACCCAACATATATTTATTGAGCATTTGCTATGTGCAGTTGTTTAAAATGGATGATGATATGATTTTGCCTTAGGTTTTTAACTAAAGCATTTATTTTCATTGGGCACCCGTTTTTCGTGGAGTGTGAGCTGACCTGCTGGATAGGTAGCCACAGAATAAGATACATGTGGTGAACTTTTTACAGTTGAAGCTAATTGTGGAAAAACTTTCAAGACTTAGTGAGAGAACCAGTTACAGAAAGTCTAAACCTGTTTAAACCTCTTGGAGGCCAAACAGTAGGAGTTTTAGGGAAATACTTGTCGTGATAGAAGGGATTTTTTAATGACCAGAGTTATTAAGAGCATGGCTTGAGTTTTTGAGAATATAATATGCTTTGCTTGGATTATGTATGGGAAGAGCATTGTGGTAATCAAAATTTTATTATGTTCATGTGGAAATAGGGGGAAAACCAGGGACCACATTGCTTTTTTCTAGTGATGCCGTTGGGTTTTATATTGATGCTATAGATGCTCATGGTACGTTAAAATTTGTCACAGCTGTAATAGACAGGACTGGTAATTCTCCTCCAATATCTCGCTATTTCCTGGCTGCATGAAACCATAAAATCACTTAATGGGATCATGGCATCCTAGCTTTGATTGGAAATTAAATAGAATCCTACTTTGGCCAATCTAAAAACAGGCTGCATCTGTCAGCGTTGCAGCACGTATTTATGAATGATCTTAAGTTAGGTTGTGATAAGCAATTATTTATCAAGTGCATTATAATTGCCGGTGCAGTGTTGGACAGTGGTGATATACCCGGGAACAAAACAGACCTTCTCTCTGCTCTCGCACAGCTCCCGGTACCATGGGAACCCACACAGATGGATAGAATTAGATCTAGGTAACTGGAAGGAAGTGATTTCTGTCTGCAAGTAACTTACCACTATAATGGTTTATAAATTCTGTTCCTTGTTCTTAAACATCAGTTAGGAAATGGACATGAAAGTGACATGGGGAGATAGTAAAGAAAGTGCGTAGGTGAGTGCTCCAAGATGTTAGTGTTGAAGGGATTGTGTATCTTTTGCCTGATACTTACTTGTTATAATAAAAAAGCAGAAACTCACCTAAATGCCACCCCATGTGTGCATGGAATGTGATTAGAGGTCATATGTTCATCTACCCACTCATTCAACAGATATCTCTTGATGGAGGGCTTTCCGTGAGCCAGCATTCTTGGTGGCCTTTGTGATAACCATTAGTAAATATGACACAAAGTCCTTTCCTTATAGAACTTGAATTCCAGTGGGGGAGGATCAGTTTTACAAAAGCAAATAGCTATATATTACAATGCCAGGTAATGATACACAGGGAGGAAAAAAGCAAGAAAAGGGATTTAGGGTGACAGGGGCTGGTATTTTAAATTAGGTGACCGTGGAATTCATTTTTCTACATGCGTGTGGCCTCACAGGTGTGTGAGCCACAACCAAGCTAGCTTTGCTCAAAATTACTAAACTAACTCTCTCTCCAGTAATTTACCCCTGAACATCTCCTCTTCCTCCATCCCCGCCCCTACCACCTCCATCACCACCCCTGCACCAGCATGTAGATGTTACTATCCCTAAGCTTTGGGTGGCTCTTTCACCTGCTTTCTTATTCTCTCTACCTCTAGTCCCCCAGACCACTCAACATCCCCTGATTCTTTGAAAGTTTTCTGTCTTCCTTCTTTTGTCCTGAGATCAGCTGGGTGTATTGTCAGCCCTAGACATTCTCAAATCTACAGGCCTCATCCACGGTCTTTGTTAAGGTCTGTGTTTGTCTGCATTGTAGCTAAAATTTCTCATTTGGCCAATCTTTTGATACGGTTATGGTGATTTGGGGAAGGCAGGATTCCTTCAATATTGAGAAAGATCTGATGTTCAATTTGGTTCTTGAAGTGCAAAGTCCACAGTGAGCAATTCAGTCAAAGGGTGATGCTAATTTAGCAGTATTAACTTATTATAAATGTTGGGTACTGTTTGTTCTTTTATTCAGTCATTCAACTACTGTTGATGGAGACCCTCTTATATACCTGACATTATGCTAGATATTGGGGCTATAATTCTTAGGAATAACAGAGTCAGTTTAATAATCAGACATTAATCTAATAATTACACAAATCAATGCATAGTGACAACTGAGGAAACTAATGGAAAGAACATAATGTTACAGGAGCACAAAACAAAGGAATGGATTGGCTTGGTGGGTCAGGGAAGGCTCACCTCTGGAAAGGCTGCCTGAGTTGAAATTTGAAAGATGGGTGGGTATGAACTAGAGGAAGGAGAGGTTTAATAGCATGTGCAAAAGTCCTGTAGGAGCGTAGGAATGAAGGAAGGTTGGTGGGAGAAAATGTTGGGTTGGCTCCAGACCATACAATGCAGGGCCTTGTAGGCTAAAGGAGTATTTGATCTTTATCCTTAGACCAATGGGAAGCCAAGGAAGGGTGTGAAGCCAGGACAGAGTATAGTCCAGGTTGATGGTGTGAACTCAAGGTGAAGGGCCATTGGAAGGGGGTTTTGAGTGTGGAAAGCCATTCAGTGGATTTCGAAGATGTCTAAGTAAGAGATGCTGGTAGCTTAGGCTAGGGCGATGACAAATTGATCAATTTGAAACGTACTGATTAAGTAGAATCAATAGGACTTGGTGACTGTAAGCTTCATGTCACCCTTTGTTTAAGCACTGCCATTTATTTAGTTTTTCATGAGTTTTCTTTTTTTATAATTTATTATTTCATCCAGAATTTGTATAAAGAAAGATCAGTAAATTTGTTTAAATTTGTTTTATAAAATGGGGAGCAGTATAGGTTCAAGTGTTTTCAGGAACAGCAAGATACTAATATCTTATTATCATGCTAGCCATTCACAGTTAATTAATTAACAGTTAGGTTTTGAAAGTTTTGAGAGTAAAATACTGCAACATTAAGTAGAATCCATTTTTGTAACATTTTGGTTATGGAATATGATTTGTCATGAATTGAGTCTAAATGTGTTGCCTTAGCAAGGTACTGGGGCATAAGATGTAGGAACTCAAAAGATAAAGTACAGTCAAGGGTGAATATTTAAGGGTGATTTTAGTTTTTATGGGCCAAGGTGAGAAAAATGATGGTCATCGTGTGCATCCAAGCACTCAGATACACCATTGGCACATGCAACCAAAATGCAAAAGCAAGAAATGTGAGTTAGGGGTCTACATGTCGGGGGCTGAGTAGCGAAGACGGAATCTGAAGAAACCTTGTGACCCATAGAAGACATCCATTAAATATATCTTTATTGTTCTCTTAACTGAGCAGTGTTAACCCTCTGGATCCCATTAGTGTTAGGTAGCGTTAATCTTTATTCTTGCAATAGGAAATAGATTGTGTGTGTGTGTGTGTATGTGTGTGTGTGCACATAGTAATATCCTTATATATACATCATATCTGTGTTAACAAATAACCAGATTTGTTACACATGGAAAACAGTAAATAGAAAAAAATTAAGCCATTTATCAAAACCTCTCAAATGCAGAGTCTATGTGCTCTCACACCATGGTGATTCTGGAGAGAAAGTGTGCTTTGAGATGAATGGTGGGTTAATTAAAGACAGCTGGCAGATGGTTTGTGAATTGGTGTTTGGTCCATCAGACTTTTGGTATATTTTACTTTCTGATAAAAAGGAACCCTTTGCTTACTGGAAAGTAAAGTAAAAATAGCTCCCAGGTAAACTGGCAAAGTCCTAATTTCTGATTTTGACCAGTGTACACAGACTTATTTTAATATTCACCTGTTATTGATGGTCTCCAAACTCCTCTAGGAGATGACTCATCTTTTTTAGGATCTACATCCTTTCTGGGTCCCAGTGTGAAGCCCAGATCCTCAGAGCTTGGCTCCTATATTCAATAGTTGGCAGCGTGTTAGAAATGAAGAATCAGCCCCACCCAAGACCTACAGAATCAGAATCTGCATTTTAAGGAGATCCACGGGTGACAGGATGCACATCAAAGATGGAGAAGCACTTTTATAGATAACAAACTAGGTGAAAATCAGTTGAGTCTCTAGAAGCAGTGTGGGGCTTAGGACTTCAGATTCCGATAAATGAGGTTTAACGATCAGTTCCTGACAATATGTATAATAAGCCCTCTGTGAGTCGTAAGTGACTTTGTTTCTCATTTTCCTCATCTATATATGTGTGAATAATCTTGATATCACAGGGAGATAGTGAGGATTAGATAAGCTCATGGCCAGGACGGGCATGCGCTATATTGTGGTAAATACGATGAGCTTTCTCTTCTCTCTGGACTTACTGAGTAGCACTTGTCCCATATCCCTGCAGTTTGATTTCCCCCACCTACCCCCTATCTTACTCTCTTATTTTCATTCCCGAATTGTTCCCATTCCCAAACTGTCTCTAGTTAGTACATGAAAGTAATTATTCACTAGGTTGTATTTAGATAGCCTGCAGCATCCACAAGAGCCCACCTTACCCAAGAGTGTAGTTTGCATATTAGAGTTAGTTCCACAGCGTAAGTGAGACAAGATTGTGGAAGACCCTAGGGGTTTGGCAAGGCCTTGAGCTACATCAGCACAAGTCTCAGTTCTTTTTTGGAGCACAATGTCACCTATTTGGGACACAGCATTTCTTTGATCTTGCAGATTAGATAAGCTCCAAAAGTACTTCATGATTTTTTAGGACAGCTAGGCTTAACATGAAATTATATTCAGATATACTGAGCATGTTAAAAAATGCTATTTTTTTAGCAAATGACTTTTTAAACAAAATGTTGAATTTTCACTGGCAATCAGCGTGCACCAGGAGGGGCAGTTAGGAGTTTTTTAAAGGCTGGTGCTATAAACTAAGCTATTACATATCGTTGCTACCATGTAGGGAAGAAAGGCAAATACATCACATTATGGAGGTTTTAAATACAAATGAGAGTTGCACTTTTACAATTTATATAACATATCCTTTAGATTAGCCAAAAAAATCCTTATTTTCTGCTTTTGAAGATTTATCCTATTCCATGACCTCTGCTCTGTCATTCTACCTTGGAGCAGGGCTTCTAGGAAACCCTTGTATGTCCCTAATTAAAAGGATTGATGACTACATTTCTTCTTGTACCACTCTGTTGTGTGTTCTTCTGTTTCTTTGAGGGTGAAATGTCAAAATATAAATGGTTAGGCATTTTGGGCACTTGCCTCTTAGAACTTGTTAAAGTGTGATACTTTGTTAAAAATGGTAACTATATCTTCCATTTATTGAGTGTCTATTTAGTGCCTTTTGTATGTTAGTCATCGAGTAAGGTGCTTTGTCTGACTTGCTTCATCATTTTAGAGATTCACCACTTTGCCTAAGGTCGCATAACCTAGTGCATGGCAGAGCTGGGATGGGAATCTAGATCTTGCTCGTTCCAAAGTCCATGCTTCCTGCAGTACTCATGCTGCCTAAACTCATCAGTCATCCTGTTTATCATCTTTTCCTGTGCGATCCTGCTTGATTAACTGATTGGAAGCCAGTTGGATTTCAGAGGCTTGAACTAACATTGTTTCTCTCTACATTTTTAAGCAACCCAGAATCATTTCAAATATGATCAAGCTGCCAGTGTGTGGTTGAACTAAGATGACTTTTATGGTCAATTTGAACCTCTAAGTTCTGTTATTGACTTGTTTTCCTGTGCGAGTTTTGCGATGACGTGTGGGCCCACTATTGGAATCTGTTCCATTCTTGATACTTGATGTCCTAGGAATCTGTAAGACAATTTTTTTTGTTAATTTTGATGATTAAAAAAGTACATCCGAGTGCTAATGTGAAAATCCTGTATTTGACTGTTATCCATACAGGTTGCCTCTGGAGATGAGTAAGGACAATGAGAAAACCTTCAGTGACCATAGCCCCTCCCTTCTCCCCCACCCAGTTACATTTTTGCAAATAAAAAATAACTTTAGGAATTGATTTTTGTAGGTTTTTTTTTTTTTTTTTGGACAGTAGTTTTTACATTTGGCTCAGATTTTTAAACTGCACTAAAGTCATGTTCTTCTAGACCTGATTTAGACTGTGTAGTCATGTCAGATCTCACTTTGTTTTTCTCTTTTTCTCCCCCTTTGCAGGATGACGAAGTGGTTCTGCAGTGTACCGCAACCATCCACAAAGAACAGCAGAAACTATGTTTGGCAGCAGAAGGATTTGGCAACAGACTTTGTTTCTTGGAGTCCACTTCCAATTCTAAGGTGGGATGAAGGCTTTCAAGTCTATTCAAATATTTAAGTTTTACTAATGGCCCTGCCGTTATTTATGAGCACTGTACTATTTTCTGTGGAACACATAATATATTAACTCAAGGGGGTATAGAAAATGCTTTTACTCTTCATTAAGCAAATTTCTAATTGAGCCTCTACTAGATGCAAAGAACTGGGATGTGATTGTTGGTAAGAATAGACAAAGTCTTTGTTCCATGCATAAGTACTATAATTTGAGAGTTGATAAGGGCTTGAAAAATTTTATGGATTATTAAGTTTGAGAGGTTACCACTAGCCTTAGGCTAAGTATATTTTTTATAAGCTAGGCTTTCAATTTTCTGCAATAACAAAGAGTCTAAACTGTAGATCTCAGTTCATGTTTAAAATATGTAAACCTGAGTATAGATGTCTTTCACACAGATATATCTGGATTTGACTTTCATTGGTAGAAAATGGCATATGATCTTTTTTTTCTCAAATTGGTATCTCCTGCATTGATCATAAAAGTGGGAAGAACAGAAGGATTATTGGCAGTAAGTAGTCAGACACTGTAAATTACATATGTGCTCCTGGAAATGGTCCCAATGATATCTTAAGCTACAGAATTTTTAAATCAAAGGCAGGACTGACTTTTTGAGAAGCCTGGGTTTCATGCTCCCAGGATATTTATTCAGGTTGATCTTTGCCGGAAAGAGAATGGTTCATCATTCCAGCATCAGTTTTTATGCAGAAATATAAGCATTTAAATCTGATGATAGGTTTTGACTAGTTCTTCTGAATTCATAATTATACAGATATTTACTGTATGTTCTTTATAGGAACGAATTTTCATTTTTGTCTCTATGTTGTAGAATTGAGAAGTTGGGCACTTGGTTTTTAGAACTGGTTGCTTTGAGGTAGATCACCTGTTGTTATTAAAAATTTAGGGAGAAACAAGGAGTTATCAGGAAGAAATAATTTTCAACCTCTTTGAATCTCCACATAAGTACAGACAGCTATGAGTGATAAAACCCTGAACCTACAGATAATGTATCTAAAACAAACTAGGTGATAAGTTATCTGTACATATAGTATCAGGAAATGTACAGGAGGAAGTGGAGGGAAGGCAGTGTGATTTCTGTTGTCTCTGAAAACCAGTAACAAATTCTCACTGGAAAGCATGGTGGGCCAAACTTACCAAAGGAAGCCTGATAAATTTGGACGTTTCTGGAGCAACCTTGGCCCTATGGACTTTTATAACTAACCAAATAAAGCTCTGAGGAATAGAATATGGATTGAGCAGGGGTGACAGGGGCAAAGGAGAGAGAATGAGACAGCAAAAGTGGGGAGGTAAGCAGAACCGATAGATCTCGTTAAAATAAGAGGTCATGTTTCGAACCCTGGAGGAAAATCGCAGAACAAGGAGCTCTAGGGCTGTGAAGCTTAAAAAAAAGCTATGCTCCCCTCTCTCCCTAAGAGTATAAGAAAAAGCATCTCAATTTTTATCTGGTTATTTACTGTGCTTTTATTGCCTGTAGACATTATAATTTTCTAATCCATACATAATTCTATATAATCGTGTATAATTTATATGTAATATGTAAGTGGAATAATCTAATTTATATTTATATAATTAGTTTCTTTTATATGTAATTATATATGTATATATATGCATATAGTATATATGCATATATAATTTTATATGTAAAAGAAAGAATAAGAAAAGCAGAATAATGTCTATAGGTAATAAAGATCCACCAGATAAACAAACTTACACGTGTTTCAAAGTGAACTAAAAGAAATTAAAAAAAATAAGAGGCACTATGAAAGAACAAAATAAATTATAAACTCAGAAGTAAGCTGAGTAGAGGAGAGATTTGTAAAGGGAGGTGAAGAATAACAGGTGTGAATTATACGTGAAAGAAAAGCTCATTTGGAGGATGGGAGACTGAACTACAAGGAACCCAGGGCACAGAAACCCCTGGGTCACATCTTCAGAGAAATAGAAGATGGAAAAGTGAAAACCTTCAAGAATCCAAAGGACATGAAGTAAGAGATGAAAAAGATACCAGAGAAAATGAGAGCTTGGCAGAAAATCCAATGTACTTAGAATAGAAGGCCCAAGAACGAAAACTATTAGCAGTGAAAGAACAAATATTTAAAACTATAGCTCAAGAGCTCTTGCCTGAAACCACACATTGAAGGGCATTTGTTCAGACTGAGGAAAAATCAACTTCTTAGGCAGCCAAGACAGATATTCTAGTAAAGCACTTAGAGTTTGGAGGTAAAGAAAAAAAAAGTTGAATCTAGGGAAAAAGACCAAGTCACCGTTTAAAGGAAAGAAAAGTCAGATTGTCATCAAACTTTTTTTAACGACAGTGCTTTCTGCCAAAAGAACATGGGGTAATATATTTCAGAAGCTCAAGGAAAGAAAATGGGAGTCGAGGATTCTAGCCAAACTGAGTTTTCAGTAGAAAGATCATAAACTATTAGGAACATGGAAAAATTGAGAGAGATTGTTTCCATGAGTCTTTCCTTAGGAGTTTACTGGAGAATGAGCTAGAGAGAGACTGTGGCAGGGGGAATGATGGTAAACATTCGATACTTCCCTGAGGGGCTGAGACTGAATGGTGGTTTTGGGGAGAGGGCATCTCACGAATGGCTGCATGTTCTGATAATATGGAGCCAGTACAGCTATCAAAAAATCGGAGGAGAATGGGGAGAGTTCATAAAAATTGTATTCAACTTTTTGATTGCTTTATGTATGTAATAGGTATAGTCTGAAAGTAAACAATACAAACTGGGAGAGAAGGGTGAAAAAATAAGTTATTAGCTATTTGCAGTAATGCTTGTAGAGAGAACTAAAAGGTAGTAACTACAATAAAAGGACTTTTAGGGTATTTTTAAAGATATTAGTATTAGGGTAGCCAAAACTTCCTAAACAAAAGATATATATATATATTTTAATGTAGATATTATATATATGATATATATGTCATATATATGTATATATACACACACACATACATACACACAGTCATGTGTTGCATAATGATGTTTTGGTCAACAACAGACCCCATGTCTGATGGTGGTCCCATAAAATTATAATGGAGCTGAAAAATTCATATTGCCCAATGACATCTTGATGATCCTGATCCTGTGTAGACCTAGGCTAATGTGTGTTTTTGAGTCTTAGTTTTTAACAGAAAAGTTTAAAATGTAAAAAAAAAAAAAAAAAAGTTAAAAAACAGAAGGTTGTAGAACAAGATATGAAGAAAGAAAATATTTTTGTACAGTTGCAAATGTGTTTGTGTTTTAAACTGTTATTATAGGAGTCAAAGATTTTAAATTAACTTTATATAGTATAAAAGTTACACTAAGCTAAGGGTAAATTATTATTGAAGAAAAATATTCTTTTATAAATGTAGTGTGGCCTAAATATAGAGTACTTTTAAACTCTACAGTAGTATATAGTAATGTCATAAGCATTCATATTCACTCAACACTGACTCATTGACTCACTCAGAGTGAGCTCAATTCATGGTAAGTGCCCTATGTAGTTGTACCATTTTTTATCTTTTATACTGTATTTTTAACTGGACTTTTTCTATGCTTAATTCTGTTTGGATACACACACACTCCCCATTGTACTACAGTTGCCTATAGTGTTCAATAGAGTACAGGTTTGTAGCCTAGGAGCAAGAGGCTGCACCACATGGCCTAGGTGTGTAGTAGGTGGTACCATCCAGGTTTGTGTAAGTGTACTCTATGATGTTGACACCATGACAAAATCACCTAACAACATATTTCTCAGAATATGTCCTCATTGTTCAGTGACGTATGACTATATATATCATCTGTGGGTGAGACACACACACACACACACACACACACACACCCCATGCATTTAAAATGTTTTAAATAAAAGGAAAAATTTCATTTTGAATAAAAATGAGAAATTATATATGTATAGTCTTTTAACATAAAAAATATATTTTAACAGTCTAAGAGAATTGAGGCCCAAACATACTGATCATACAAATAATTGAAAGTGGACTGGACTTACCTATTAAAATAAGAACTTAAGATTTTAGGATTAACTGAAAAAGCCACATCTGCTAGTATGTATACTAAAACAAAGAGGTAAAAATAAAAGGATAGATACGGATATGCCAAGAAGTGCAAATAAAAAGAAAGGTATGTCAGCATCATTATTTGACAAGGTATAATTTAGACTAAAAAAATTTGAGAGAGACAAAGAAGGATATTTTATCATGTTAAAAGGCAAACTTTTCAGTGAAGATTAGGTGTATACCTCCAACAACAGAAACAATTTTACAAAGCAGAAGCCTTGGGATTTGCAAACAGAAACAGAGAAACACACCAATAACAGATATATTAATATAACACACTCCAACTGGAAAATAAGTAAAATCTTAACATACTTAATGAGGTTGACCATACAGAGATATGTCAGTATATGAACCTCAAAAATAGAGTATACATTTCTTTAAAGTTCACATATAACATTAAGAAATATTGGCCATATTTTAAGTCACAAAGAAAACCTCAGTAAATTCCAAAGATTAGCAATAAAATACAAATATGATTATAAAGGAATAAAACTAGAAATTAATTTAAAAAGACCCAACTCCTCATAACAAACAACCTTAACACAAAAGACTTTTCTACCCGAAAATTAAAAAGTATATTATTAAATAAATCTTGGGTAAAAAGAGAAATATAAAATGAAATCAAAGTTTCTTGAATGTAATAATGAATACAGTGTTTTAGAATATGTGGGATACAGCCAAAGAAGTTTTCAGAATACAATTTATAACATTATATGCATATATTATTAAAAATGAAAAAAAATTAAACGAATTAAACAACCAAGTAAAACACTGAGAAAAGAACAAGAGTAAGTAAAAGAAAGCAATGAAATGGAATCAGTAAAGATAAAAAGGAAATTGACGAGTTAATTAAAAAATTGTTTCTGTGAAAAAAATTAATGAAGTAGACAAACCACTAATCTAATCAAGGGTAAAGAGAGAAAGCACACATATTCAAATATGAGAAGTTATTTATGGGTCAGAGGGGGATAATGATCAAAACAGAGGAAATTAAATCATGGTCCAATTGCCAACTATATACACAAGTGAAATTAAAAATCTTCATGAAATGAATCATTTTTTAGGAAAATTAAATTAACCACGGAAAGCCCAAACAGACCAAATGTCATAAAATAAATAGTGTATGTAAAAGTTTTCCCTGACAAGACGTGCACCAGGGTCAGACAATTTCTACTTTTAATTATGCTATTGAAATTACTCCAAAGCACTACAAAAGAAGGAAAACACTCAGATTTAATTTATCAACTCTAACTCGAATTCCAAAATCTTAAAAAATTATTTTGCAAAGGATATTTTATAGATCCATTTCACTTTGATACAGAAACCTGAGATAAAATATTTAAAAAGAAGAAACCAATGTTGCATTAAAACCTGCACCGTGACCAGTGAGGTTTATTCCAGGAACAGTACTATAAATCCATTAACATATAATTCTTCATATTAGTGAAGATAAGGAGAAAATCCTTTCAGCTTTTCCATAGATAGGGAAAAGGCACTGGACAAAATTCAAATTCTATTTATGTTTAAAAAATAATAAAGTAGGACTTGATAGATACCCCCTTAACATTATTTTACAAGCACAGGGACACACACATACTCATGCTTTAGTTAAAAAATCAGCACCTTCTTTAAAGTGAAACAAGAGCAGTTAAAGTCACATGTAAGTTAAAGATGGGCGTCCAGCATGCCTTTTGCTGTATATGAGTGTGTTGGACGTGTGAGCCAATGTAATTAGACATAGATTAGTTGAAGATTGGATATGAAGGGGTAAAACTATTTCCACTTGCAGATGATTTGATTATATATGTAAGAATCCCCAAGGAATCAATGGAAAAACTACTACAAAAACAGATTTATGACAGAAATACGTAACAGTAGCAGGTTATAAAATTGATGTATCAGTAGCCTTCTTATATATAGACAAAAATCAGGTAGAAGGTATATTGGAACATAGACAAATGTGGAATGATATTTGGCACACACACGCACATACGCATGCACATAAACTCGTTTGTATTTTAAATCAGAAAGAAGATCAATAATAGTCTTAGGCCAATCATTTGCCCATGGCCGGGCACGGTGGCTCACACCTGTAATCCTAGCACTCTGGGAGGCCGAGGCGGGCGGATTGTTTGAGCTCAGGAGTTCGAGACCAGCCTGAGCAAGAGCGAGACCCTGTCTCTACTAAAAATAGAAAGAAATTATATGAACTGCTAAAAATACATATAGAAAAAGTTAGCCGGGCATGGTGGCACATGCCTGTAGTCCCAGCTACTTGGGAGGCTGAGGCAGGAGGATTGCTTGAGCCCAGGAGTTTGAGGTTGCTGTGAGCTAGGCTGACGCCACGGCACTCACTCTAGCCTGGGCAACAGAGTGAGACTCTATCTCAGAAAAAACAAAAAAACGAAAAAACTTTAATTCTATTCATGTTTATTTGCTTTTTTTGATAATATTTTGTATTATGTTTATATCATGTGTGCATGTGCTAATCAATTTCCTATATGTGTGTTGCATGAGTAAATTTATGAGGACTGCAGATTTGAAGTGCTGTTTCTGTTTTTCTTTGCTGGATTCTTGTAAAAGCTCAAATGGGATGACAGGCTTATGTAAAGATACTTGTCTATTATATGGAAAAGAATATGTGTTTAGTCCCAGGAACCTTTGCTCTTGAAATAGAAAATGTAATTTTATCTTATTTATATCGTTTTAATTAATACTCTTTAAAATTTGATTAACTCTGGGAGAGAGTGGAATAGAATAAAACTATGAATATTTTATTCTAAATAGTAAATAACTGAATATGATTTGTATGCCTAAAGATGGACGTTAAATTTTTGCAAACCAGTTTTACAGCTAGGCACACCTTTTTAAAAGCAAACATCCACGCTCTGTACTAGTTGGATTCTAGTGTGGGTAATGTAGACTTCAGCACTGCACGTAGTCTGAGTTGGCTTGCTTTGCTGCTAACCAGCCATTGCAGTGGAAAATCATACTCCTGGGTATAGCAGCACTATATATAATAATAGCCAGTGTGAAGACATATTATGGAATTGCTTTTCCCTTCTCTTTTCTCTTGTAATCACTTTATAATCAGTAAAATATTTGATTAAGTGGAATAATTGCCAGTTAAGCTAATGTTCCTTTGATAATATTTGGGTTATTCTAGGGTTTTTAACTTGAATTAAATCAAGAAACAATTCACAATTGGTGTTCAGTAGTCCTACTCAGGCCTATTTAATCTATGGGCAGATTTTAAATAAATGTTACCTGTTTTTTCATAGACCTAGCAGAATAACTTTAATCAACTCAAATGGACTGGACTAGTTTGAGGTCCCTCTTCAAGGCATGGAATGGTTAGTTTAAAAAGGGATCGAAAGAAGAGTGGGTTAAATAAACCCGCCTGTGCAGTTCTGTGAAGGATTGATATGGTATTGGCTTGACAGTTTCACTGGGGACTAATTTATTTGGCTTTTCATCTTCATGACAAAGAGCATTTTGAGTCTCAACTTGTTCAGGTGATCTAAAACTCATGACAATAGACACTTTAAAAATAATTACACAATTTTGTGCTCATTTAAATACCAAGTTCTACTAGATTACTATATTAAACAATATTAAATCGAAAAAATTGCAAAACTGGAAAAGATTTTAGCATCATTACACAAGGAAGAATCTCATGGAACACTAGGGTTCCATGGGAACACAGTTTGAGGACCATTGTTTTATACAAATGTGATCGTTGAATCAATAGTCATGCAGTGCTCCTCCTCAAAAAGGAAATTCATGTTTTTAAAGAAATAAAAGCTATTCTTGTTTAATGATCTCACTGCTACAAGCATAGTTTTCTGGCGTTTATCTTTGATGACTCTGGAGAGGGACAATAAGAGGACCTTTAAGATTTGTTCCAGCCCAACACTTCGATGATTCTGTATTTCTAAGACGGGTCCACATCCAGAGTATGTATAAAACAACATTGTTGGTTTTTATCAGGCTTCCAAAAAGGAAGTCAAGCCATGTAGACACAACAGTGTCGAGAGCTCTTTCGGTTTTTTCCAATTGCTATGGCATCATTTTAATTAAAAGTATTTCTTCCCATAATGGAACATGATAGAGCAATATTTTATCTTCAGTGACTTCTCATTTCAGGAGATTATTCACCACCATAAATAATGCATTAAGATATTAATGATGCATAATAGTTGTGATATGCCAGATGAACTGCACTTCTTATTCATGTGAGAGTTTTTGAATCATAAAAATGTCAGTATAAGATAAATGCTAGATGATATAAGAAAGACTCACTTTAAAAATAAAGTTTATGAAACATCTTAAACAACAGATACTTGTTTATCAATATGTTCCCCCAAACATTAATTGGAAAAATAAAACATAAGGAAATAAATATTAACATTATTGTTTTGTTATTCTCTCTTTATTTATTTTAACTTTCACAGAAATTTGTGCAAAAGGGAGGCAAAGGAGAGACAAGTGTGTTTGGGGAAAGAACATAAATGATCAATAACTGTATTTATTTCTCAATATCCTTGTGTTTTAGTTATGTAACTATTTCTTTGCCAATATTTTAAGAGGAAAACAAAGTAGATACGTGTGTGGCAGAAAAACAATGTTCTAATGTTACATGAATATCCAGTCTATACAGAATAAGTGATTACATACTTAAACCGAGTTCTGAGAGAACAAGAGAGTCATAAGAAAATACCTAACTGTATTTTGGCAGATTATTACATCGAGCCAGAATGGAGCTGCTTGTTAAATTGTAATTTATACATTTTATGGGAAGAATTCTTCTCAGTATTTTAAACATGCATTTATGCTGCTAGCCAGTTAGGAAAGAGAAGTATTACAAAAATGATCAAGTAAAGATGACATGCTTGAAATTCCCAAAGTAGGAAGCATTTAAGGGATTGCTTGAATAATACAACATCAGTATATTGCTGTGTGAGCTCAAGACTCATTCTGGGAATTTTTAAAAGGTTTTCAAGAATCCTCATTGTAGTCAAAAATGAGCTCCTGATTTCCCATTATGTTTCTTAAAGTACAATGTAGAAAATGAAGTGAAATGAAAACTTAAGAAAACACTGAAGTCTAAGACTGAAAAACAGTCTGATATATAATCCTGAAGAGACACTCACTAATTATAAAGCAGGTAGGACCAGTTTGAAAAAACCTCCCTGGAGTTCACCTCTTATATATGCAGGTTCATCTCAAATACTGACAAAAGATTTTTAGTACACCTGCCCTGTTTGCTTTAGACCCAGGGGGCTGTGCCAGCAGACAGAGTATAACACACCTGTTCCCTCCTCTGCTCTGCTCCATCCCATCAATTCAAACTCCCTCCAGATGGTGGGAGCATTGGTGGGCAGGATGCTGGTGGTGACCCATTGTGTCCTGGAAACTTTAGTCCCCAGGAATAAAACGCTAAATGCAGATACAAATGGGAACAGCTGGTAGCAGTACAGGCTAGAGATTGTAACTTTGAAAATGGTATATCTGTTGTGATAGAGAATAGAACCAAGGGGAGGGCAGGGAGAAGCTGTAAATTTAGGTGATCAGAGCTGAATTAAGCGAATGCCTGGGAAAAACTGAAACTCACACTGGGGGTCTTTTATGCCAACTTTCTGGATCTGACAAGTATGACTTAGCCATTACTGGATGAGCACACTGCAGCTAATGAAGCTGTAATACAAGGGTTAGCACGCTTTCTGTGTAAAGAGCCAGATAGTAAATATTTAGTTTTTTGTGGATCAGACGTTTTCTATTCAACTCAGACATTGTAGCACGAAGGCAGCCGTAGTCCATATGTCAACAAATGAGTAGGACTGTGTTCCAAAAAACCTGGTGCTTATGGGCACTGAAATTTAAATTTTATATCATTTTCATGTGTCATAAAACTTTATTTCTTTTTCTCGCAATTTGTTCAATTTTGAACAAAATGGAAGAGCCATCCTTAGCTCATGGGCTGTCCACAAACAGGCAGTGGGCCAGATTTGGCCTATGGCCATAGTGTGCCTGTCCCTGATCTACCATGTGGAAAGTATCATATTGCTAAAGGAGAAGCTATTAATAGAGCAAATGCAACAGGAGCAATAATCAAAGATATGGTAGAAGAAAAACTTTTCTGCCTGTGGGTTAGATTACTCACCCTATCCTAAAGCTGGCACAGAGAATACTCATGGCTAGAGCTATTTGGTGAAGTTTTATGAAGGAATAAGCATGTGGTTTGAGTGGGCCTCCTGGACAGATGGTATTTAATAAGTTAATGAATGTTTTTGACAGTTGAAAGAGAATATAGGGGAGAATATAGGGGTAAAATACAAATATAGATAAATACAGTGTGGTGTGGAAGGAAGCATTTCATAAGGAGAATAAGAACAAAGGCATAGAGGAGAGAAGCATTTGTGGGTGACTGGGAACTCCCAAGTGTTCTGTTGAGAGGTGAGATGAGGCTTCCAGTACCATGTGGGAGCACAACTTTATTTGCAAGACAAAGGGAGCTGCTGAAAGCTTTTGAATGGTGGATTGCATTATTTTGTGTGCTGCTATTTGTACAATTAGACGTGCATAAACTTCCCTGTAGGTATTAAGAGTCCAGTCTGGTTTAACTGAATGATGATTTGCCTTTGAATGTATTTTGTTCTCTCTCTTCCTAGAAAACCCTTGCATGATCTTCACCTGAAGGAAGCCTATGCATCCTTTAGGCACCTGTCAAATATTTTTCCCTTTGAAAAGCCTTCCTGCATTTACAACACACCCTCTTCCTTCTTTCGGATAAAAGTAATTCACTCCTCTTCCTCCCTTCCTTCCTCTCTTTCTGTTTCTTTCTCTCTCTTACTTACTTACTTGCTATCTCTTTTGTCTCTTTATTTTTCTCTCCCTCTTCCTTGCTCTCTGTCAAGCAAAATGAATTCCTTCTTCTGTGGTGCCACTTGCTGCTAAATCATGTGTCCCTTTATGTTTACTTTTGCTTTTTTCTAATTATGAAAGCGCCTGCAGGCAGAGACAGCCTCTCATTCATCTTGTATCTCAAGTACACGATACAGTTTTGCAGGAAGTAGATCCTCAGTAAAGCTTTCTTGATTTTAACTGGTATTTTTCTTCTTTAGACTAACTTAATATTGATGTATCTGTTTTGACAGTTTATAAATTCATTTGGCTTTTTATATCCTACTGTACTCTCTAAAGAAGCACAGACATTGTCTTCCTGCTTCAAGGAATTAATATCTTTAATGTTGCCACAGTAGATATTCATATTTGTGACTGTAATAATGCCTAAGCCTATATAGATGCATAATGGGCTTGGTGCAGCACATTTGCAGTAATGTTTAATTTACTTCTTTATATAAAGGATACGTCTTTGTTAGCATGCTTATACATAATTTAAAAATTCAGATTCCATACAGAAAAATCATTAAAATATGTAAATAATTGTTGACAAAGTTGAAACACAATGAAATGCTAAGATTTTTTTTTTTTTGCCAGCATAACGTTCTATCTTCTACCTTGGCATAAAAATATTTTAACTGCACACATTGTTTTATAGTAAGTAAAAAGAACTTTAAATTATATTTCAATGCAAAATGATGTAGTCACTGTGGAAAGCAATTTGGCAGTTCCTTATAAAATTAAATGTAAACTTATGATACTTTCTACTCAAACTCTTGTGCCTCATATGTTTGGAGCAGTTTTACTCATAATAGCCTAAAACCAGAAACAACCGGAATTTCTATCAACTGATATAAGCGATACTATGTAGTAACAAAAAGAATGAACTATTAATCTGTGCAAAAACGTGGATGCAACTCAGAATCATCAAGCAAAATGAGAGAAGCAAGACACTAAAGACTATGTACCAAATGATTCCATTTATATGAAATTGTAGAAAGGCAAAGCTGTAGCGACGAAAAACAAATGAGTGGTTGGCAAAGGCTGGGGGAAGTAGGTGGGAATTTACTGCAGAGGCATGCAAATGTTTCTATTCCATAAAACAGATGAAAATGTTCTATTTTGTGATTGTGGTGATGATTAGATGATTGTAGAAGAGTGTTAAAACTCATCAAGTTGTATACTCATAAGTGGTAAATTTTATTGCATGAAAATTATACCTCAATAAAGCTGATTTTTAGAAGTCCCCAAAAGCACAAACCACAAAGAAAAAGAAAGATATATTTGACTACATTAAAATTAAAGACTTCTGGATACCAACAAATACCATAATATATAAAGCAAGCAGACAAGCAAAACAAAATAACAATATCAATACTCCACTACCACCACCACCAAAAAAAAAAAAAAAAAAAAAAAACAAACCTCAGACTGGGAGAAGGTATTCTTAACATGTTCATATAAAACTGATAAAATTTTACTATCCAGGATATATAAAGATCTCCTACCAATTAATAAGGAAGAAAAAAATATCCAAGTAGAAAAATATTTAAAAGGTTTGAAGAAGTAGTTCATGGAAAAGGAAACTCAGATGGCTTCCAAATATTTAAAAAGATGCTCAAGATTATTAGTAATAAGGGATGTGCAAATTAAAACCACATTCTAATTATGCATGAAATTGGCAAAAGTTGACGAGCTTGGCAATGTAAAATGGTGGCAAAGGTACGGACCAATGGAAATTTTCATACATTTCTGTTAGGAGTGTTCATTGGTACAACTTTAAATAGCATTATGATTATACCTACTCGTGTTTAGATGGTTATAATTGGGACCGAGCAAATTCACTCGAGGAAATATGCCTGGCCTAGACCAACTCTTAAACTTGGGCTCATGAAAACATGCACATACACGTTCATGTCAACATTTTTTGTAATAGCAAAAACATACGAAAGATCACTGCACACCTGTTAGAAGGGCAAAAATCTAAAACACAGCACCAGATGCTGGCCCTCTCATGGATTGCTGTTAGGAATGCAAGCGGAACAGGCACTTTGGAGGACAGTGTGACACCTTCTTACGTAGCTAAGCAAACTTTTACCGTACAATCCAGCAATCACACTTCTTGGTATTTACCCAAATGAATTGAAAATTCATGTCCCCACAAAAACCTGCACATAGATCAGATGTTTACAGCAGCTTTATTGATAGTTGCCAAAACTTGGAAGCAACCAAGATGTCCTTGAGTAGGTGAACAGGTAAATGAACTGTGGTACATCCAGACAATGAAATGTTATTCAGCGCTAAAAAGAAATGAACTGTCAAGTCTGTGAAAAGACACGGAGGAACTTTAAATGCATATTACTAAGTGAAAGAAGCCAATCTGAAAAAGGCTACACACCGTATGACATTCTGGAAAAGGCAATATGTGGAGACAGTCAAGAGATCAGAGGTTGCTCAGGGCTGGGGGAGGAGGGAGGGATGAACAGGTGGAGCACAGGG
>CM052455.1:2437453-2456173 GCA_028533085.1 Varecia variegata | reverse complement strand
TAGCCTCTAACCAATGCACTGGCCCCAAGAAAGTGCAGCCACATAGGGTGGAGCGAAGGGGTTTCAGCCTTGGGGCACAGAAGGGGTGGTAGGCATTTTCTAAATTTATACCCTTGTATGGCTATTAGCAAGACACCTCCCCACCAAAAAATAAACAACAACAAAAAAAAGTGGCTGATGAATGTGCTTCAGAGTAAGTGGAAGTGAACTGAGGAGTATTTATTTCTTGAGCTGGAATTAGTGTTGTCCATCTCATTTACAATGCAGAACTTCCATTCCAAAGAAACACTACCTATAGGCACTGTAAGTCAAACAGCTTCCTGCTATTAGCTGATGAGGCCAAAGCAAAACTAAATGAGCCTACCTCAGAAGCATCTTACTTAATGTTAAGATCTGTTCAAAGGTACAGCCACATGGCCATTATTAGTTAGGTAGTTGTTTTTTTTTTTTTTTTTTTGAGTTTTAGCCAAAAACTTCAACCATTCTGATGGAAAAATAATAAATTAAATAGTTTAAGCATAGGTACAGATATTTAATTTCTTGATTATTTAAAGAAGATGTAATTTATTTTCTTACTGATGCTATTGTGAATGACATAGTTTTCCTAATTCCATTTGCAGATTTTTTATTCATATATGGAAAAAGTTGATGTATTAATCTGAAGTATTAATCTGTATCTTACAGTCTTGCTGCACTCATTTATTAGGACTAGTATTAGTTTTTTTTGTGGATTACTTGGGATTTCCAATGTACACAACCATGGCATTTGGGAATTCAGTTTTACTTATTTTCCAATTTGGATGCCTCTACTTTCTGTCTCTCTTCCCATCCCTCCCTTCCTCCCCTCCCCTCTCCACTTCCTTCCTTTTCTTTCTTGACCTAAGTGCACTTTCAGTAACATTTCCTGTCTTAAAATATATTTTGTGTGACAATCATGTAGCTATTTACGCTCTCTTATGGTTAATGTTTTCATGTTGTATATTTTTGCATCCTTTTACATTAAACCTATTTGTGGCTTTTAATGTATTGTGTGTCTCTTACAGAGAGCGTATACTTAGATCATGATTCTGTCCTCTCTGAAAACCTGTATATTTTGATTAGAGTGTTTAGAACATACATGTGTAGTGTGATTATTGATATGGTTAGGTTTACATTTGCCATTATGTTATTTGTTTTTTATATGCCTACTATAATTTTTGTTCCTCCATTATTGCCTTCTTTTGTGGAAATGGTTGGTGTGCTATTTTGAATCCTCTGTTGATTTTTTTTTTACTAGGTAATTTTTGAATTACATTCTTAATTCATGTGTACTCTAGGGATTACAATATGCATAATTTTAATTCATCTTAACTCATCGTGACTTCACAGTCTACTTCAGCTAACACTATTTTAGCTGCAGTAAAATATAAAAAATTTCCTCCAACATAGCTCCATTCCCTTTTTCTTCCTTTATGCTATTTTCATCACATATACACTCGTATATTGTGATATATTACACCTACATATGTGTTCTAAACCCAATAAATAATACACTATCATAACTAGTGAGCTGTTTCTTTATACATTCTTATGTGTTTTAAAGATATTAAGAGATAAAATTTCTAGAGTCTTTTATGTTAATGCACATATTTTTCATTTCTTTTTTTTTGGATTTGAAGGAAGCTCCTTTTGTGTTTCTTTCTTGTTTTTTCCTTTCTTGCTCTGTTGCCCAGGCTAGAGTGCGTTGGCCTGATTATAGCTCAATGTAATGTTGAACTCCTGGGCTCAAGCAATCTTCCTACCTCAGCCTTATGAGTTTGCACACCCCCACACCTGGCTAGGTTTTTTTGGTTTTTATTTTGTATAGAGATGAGGTCTTGTTGTGTTGCCCAGGCTGGTCTCAAACTCCTGGCCTCAAGCCTTGGCCTCCCAAAGAGCTGGGATTATAGGCATGTGCCACCACATCTGGCCCTCTTATATTTCTTATAAGGCAACGATGCTAGAAACAAATTCTGTCTTTGTTTATCTAGAAATGTCTCTATTTTGCCTTCATTTTTTGAAAGATACTTTAGCTGGATTTGAGATTCTTGGTTGACATTTTTTTTTCTTTCAGCTCTTTGAATATGTGTCATCCACTGCCTTCTGTACTCCCTTGGTTCAAGTGAACCAAGTAAGAATTAATCATATTGATGTTCCATTTTATACAATGAGTATATTTTTCCTCTTGCTGCTTTAAGTGTTTCTTTTTTTTTTTTTTGTCTTTGACTCTTAACAATTTGATGTGTCTAGGTGTGAATCTCTTTGTATTATATTTATCCTACTTGTGGTTTGTTGTGCTTCTTAGATGTGAAAACTAATGTTTTTCATCAAATTTTGGGAGTTTTTGGCCATTATTTCTTTAAATACATTTTCTGACCTTTTTTTTCCTCCTGCTTTTCTGGAACTTGCATTACATGTATCTTGATGCACTTGATATTGTCCCACAGGTTTAAAGTTCTGTTTATTTTTTTCCAAGGTTTTTTTCTCTCTCTCTGTCCTTCAGATTGAATAATTTCTATTGATCCACCACTGTTTCTTCTCAAATCTGTGGTTGAGTTTTCTAGTATATTTATTATTTTAGTATTGTACTCAAATGCAGAGTTTCCATTTGATTCCCTTTTTGTAGTTCTGTATCTTTGTTGATAATTTTTATTTGTTCATTGTTGGTATACTTTCCTTTAATACTTTAAGTATGCTTTCCTTTAGTTCATTAAACATATATATAGGAGCTGCTTTGAAGCCAGTGCCTTTGTCAAGTTACTCAGAAATAGTTTCTTTTGCCTATTTTTTCCTCTCACTATGGGTTATACTCTCCTGTTTTTTTTTTTTGTTTTTTTTTTTTTGCTAAAACTGGGCATTTTAAATAACAATTCTGAATTCTGATATTTCCTTACTGAAGGTTGTTGTTGCTGGTTTTTGTTTGTTTTTTCTTTGTATAATAAAATGCCTGGGCTAAATCTGTGAAATATGTTTCTCTTGATGTGTGGCAACTAATGTCATTGTTCAACTGTTTTTTTTTTTTTAATTCCTATTTTTATTTTAAGACTAGCTTCCTAGAAACCACCCTGTTTCTGCGTAGTTCAGAGTTCAGGCAATAATTGTACAGAGGTTGTGCTCAGACCTTGGAGCAGTGAGGCTTTCGTCCTCTACTAGTAGATTTGCATGTGGATAGGGAAGTGCATAAGAAGTTCAGATTGTTTTCAAGTCTGCCCCAGATCTACTTTCTGCGGGTCCTATGTGTCTTTCTTGTGCATGTGCAAATTCAGTCAAGAATCTGCTGAATCAGGCTAGCGTATCAGTTAAGCCTCCCTGGGATGCATCACTCTGATAGACAATTCAGTGGCACAGAATCTGCTCCATATCAAATGAGCCCCCTCTGACAAGATGGCATGGTTGCTGGTGCCCACAGCCTGGTACACACCACGCCCTGGCAAAGCCTCCACGTCAGCTGAGCTGGGGCAAGATGGAAGTAGTTCCAGGCAAGAACACCACAGACTTACTGTTTTTACCCAAAGTTCAGCAATTTTTTAAGCATAAAAGTTTCTCATAATTTTGTATGCCTTTGGTTAATTTCCACAGCTCTGAAAGTGTTATTTTTGTCAATTTCATACAGCTGGCTTTTCAAGGAGAGGATTTGCCAACCTTCTCTCTTGGTCATAGGGGGAAGTGCCCATAATTTGTTTAAAGAATGCAGCTCACGTATCTTTTTACCTGTCTTGAGTTGATCCTTGAACATAAAAATGTGTCACATAATTGCTCTATTTTATCAGGTACCCAGCTTCTGGAATTATCTTCCTAGACTAATTTTTCTTATTTCTTTGTAATACCTTTAAATTCCTTTTGAGCCAAATTATTTGTTCGGTGAGATGGAATTTTTGGTTACACCATCTGTGTTCTGTTAGCTTCAGCTATAGGTTTATAGTTCATATGGATTAATAGGACATTGGAATATGTCCAGACCACTCACGTTAAGTCAGATTCACATCTCACAAATACAGCTCTAGTTTCGATTCCATATAATATTTTTGGGCTTCCTATCCTAAGGCATATACCCTGCCCTAGTTGTCTAGTTATACTATATATAATAACTCTATCATCAAGATTCTTCAACCAGAAAATATTGTATCTCCCATTGAAGTGGTGACTGTCATGTACAGCCAGCAAGAGAGAGACCCTATATCCAAATATACCCACAGCACGTCCATCCAGAGAGGATCGGGATATCAATGCCTTCCTAGACATTTGCTCCTGCTAATGCATTCCCGGAGGAGCTCATACTAGGTTTATGAGCTTCTGAAATGCCCCTAAAGCCAGAGTCATGGAGTGTGGGGCGGTCACGACTCCATTCTGTGTGTGTGCTTTTTTAAGAGCAGGCTCACTGTCAAATTTGGTTTATTTTATCAATCATACTACCACAACTGGACAGGGAAATAAAAAGAAAATAGCTGAGAGCCAGGCTGGTATGACCTTGAGTGTTGACAGTATGGTATGGGTTTTAGGCTATGCAGATAGGCCTTTTAATAGTTTCTGGCTTAGGGCATGTCATTCAGTTTTCTAATTCACTAGTTACTCACTTCTAACATGGGGATAATAATACTTATTTCATGATGAGAATTAGAATCTAGCACAAAGAGCATACTTAAAAAGTGATCCAGCTATTATATTTGCATAATTGTGTCTCTGTGGTTATTTTTCACATTCTTAAAACCTCATAGAAATTCTATGCTATTATAATTTCTAGCAAGAATGCCGAGGTGTTGAATGTCTCAGTTTGAGACTACTTCAGTTTCTACTTTCTACTCCATTTTTAAATAATAGATTTATCAACTTAGAGCCCAGCTTCCAGAACATCATTCTAATGTACAATTCGAAATTAGTATTATTTTAAACACAACTTACATAAGTAAGCCAAGTAATGTTACTTGTTTGTTTTTGTATTATTAATAGAAACCCAGGATTGCCACAACAACTAAACCAACTAGATCTTTCATTAGGGCTCTAAGGACCTGTATCCTTATATAGTACATACATTGGTTTAATTTTCTAGGAATAGATGAAATCATAGTTTGAGGTCAAATGCATCAAACGTGGGCCACTTCATTTGTGTAAGTCACTGTATTAGGCTAGTAATGCTGGTGGTAGTGAGGGGCGGGGAACCCAAGTTAAATAACAATGTAATGTGGCAGATCACTTGAATTAATCTTCAGTAGGAATATGGTGTTATCTAGATTCTGTAGCAGCCATGCCGATTAGGGGGATAAATATTTATTGACAGACAGTGATCTCCAGGATATATTAGCAAATTACAAAATTATAATTTGTACAGAGCAAACTCAATAATGGGAAGAGCCTGTCTATGTATTTATTTCTATATGACCACATGCATGCATGTAAATACATAGGAAAAAGCCGGGAAATAGGCACACCAAAAAGCTAAGAGTGATTACTCCTGGGAGGGGGAGAGTGCATATAATTAAAGTTGGAAAGAAAGAATTTTCAGTTTTTCAGTATTGTTTGACTTCTGTACAAGGAAATGTTTTTATGTGTGATTTTATTTATGTGTGATTTAAAAATATGAAATGGTTTGCAGAGGTGGAGACCTGGAGATGGATATTTCCAGTTGAGGGAGGAAAAAAAAAAAAAAAAAAAAAACAGGAGCAGAGGCATCAGGATGTTAAAATGGAGTAGTTTATCAGTATGCCGTTTTTACATAGTAATAACAAGAAGGATGGTTTAATATGGCTTATGTAGTCCTAAATTGCTGGTTGCCGTTCAGTTAAGGTAATGACATGTTTCAATAGGTTTTTAAGTGAGTTAGGCAAATACATCTGTGCAAGCCAAATGGTGTGATGGATAACTTCAGTTGGAAACCTAATTGATTTTTACAGAGCCGTTCCAGCACCGGGAAAGACAGATGCTGCTTTGTGGTTAGTTGAAAATTTCTTCCCCCTAAGATTACGTAATGCTTGCCAGGCAAAGGAGAACAGCAACCAGTTTGTATTTTAAAAAGATGAAAAGGCACACGGCCGTGCCACTAGCTTAAATTTTCTTACCTTGACCAAAGTATAAATACCCTAATCAAATTGGTGTTGTCTCCATGTAAAACTCATTATGAAACTCCTGCCTGTGCAATTGCTTTGGGCACTATTCTGAGTAGCCTAGATAGAAATGTAGACAGACTGAATAAATTTCTCTGATTTAATTTTGTATTGTAAATGTCATATGTAATATATAACAGCCAGACAGGTGTACGTGCTCAGCTGCAGTTTCTAGCTTTATGTTCTGTTGTGATCTGTGTATTTTGAGACACTTTATAATGCAAAGCATGCTATGTAAGAGTTTCTCTTACGATTCAGAAGCACACTCATTGGAACAGCAAGCAAAGTTCTTTCAAATTGAAGTTCTAAAAAGTAACTTTGTCAGTAAGAAGACTTGAGCAAAAACAAATGAAGACAAAGGAAAAGGTGATAATTTGCAAATGCTCACAAACTGGAGCTTCCACTACACGTGTTTGTAGAATGTTATACCTTATCTGCTGTGCCTGGTGTTAGGAGTCATTTTGATTTGAGGCCATTTAGTTGGTCTTTGATTAATGAATGAGACCCTTTATTTTCCGGTGATTCAGCTTTATTTTTGGGGAAGTTGGAACAAAGGATTGGCACAAATGCAATAGTGGGTGTAACTGTCAAAATCTTGAAGTTATTTGAAGAAATATACATCTAGACTAAGAAATACATTTACTGGACCATTTTTCTTTAGAGAAAAACAGACAACACTGCAAAGCTCTGATGTGTATTGTTTCAAGTTTTCCTGAAAGGGACAAATAATATTTTTCCTGTCTCAACCTTTCTATTACATTTGTGTGTGGTGGGGGGAGTGGGGTACAAAGAGAGAGAGAGAGCAGGATAAAGCTAAGTCAGAAGAAAATGGGTTGAGTCTGTGAGAGGATTGTTGTTGGCATGTTTCTTCCTGCTAACTCCCACGATCTAGAAAAATATCTGCAGCAGGCCTGTTGCTCTGCGGAAAAATAAAATTCGTTTGACAAGATTAATTTATTTCAAACCTACGTGGTTTTCAAGGATCTTTAATGTGCAAGATTTACTGCAATCCATACTTTAAACTTTTGATCAAAGGTAGGCAGGAAACCATTTAAATACACTCAGAATGTAAACTTGTAAATGTTACCGGAAAGTACTGCTTCTTGACAACACTAGAACGTCTTGGATGTTATGAGCAGGTGCATAATTATAGATTTGTGTTTCCAAACACTGTTTGTCCAAAGTGGAATCTATGCAAAAAACAAAGTTAAGGAATGAGTGGTACTTCCTAAATGCCACATATAGAGAGAAATTACAATATGCAAGACTAATGATAATGGCTCACTTATTTTGAGCTCTTGTTATATTCTTGACACGGTGATAAGCTCTTTGCATATATTATCTCATTTATTTTTCACAACAACCTTATGAGAAGGGTATAATTATTATCCCATTTTTCAGGGAAGGAATCCAAAGACTAGAAACGTTAATAGCTAGTAAGTAGTGAGGCCAGGATTTTTTCTTAGGTAGTCTATTTATAGAATCCATGCTTTTAATTATTAGGATATACTGATTCTAAAGCAATTAGTTAATATTGGCCTGATATCAGTCCAACGGTATGCTGGAAACAGCTCTTACAGACTGCTGAGAGTTGACTGTCAGATATTTTGGATTTTTACAAACTGATTTGTAAACTTTGATACTTTGAAATCAGCAGTGATTGGAGGACTTATACCACAGAAATGGACAAATGCTACAAATCAAGGCATTATTAAAAAGTCAGTTCATCATTTAAAAACAGTACCCTCTCAGCACTATCTGTTTGTCAAAGTATATCTGTCAAACCCTCACATTTTATTTTATTTTATTTTTTTGAGACAGAGTCTCACTCTGTTGCCTAGGCTAGAGTGCCGTGGCATCAGCCTAGCTCACAGCAACCTCAAATTCCTGGGCTCAAGCAATCCTCCTGCCTCAGCCTCCTGAGTAGCTGGGACTACAGGCATGTACCACCATGGCTGGCTAATTTTTTCTATATATATTTTTAGCTGTCCATATAATTTCTTTCTACTTTTAGTAGAGATGGGGTCTCACTCTTGCTCAGGCTGGTCTCAAACTTCTGAGCTCAAACAATCCACCCGCCTCGGCCTCCCAGACTGCTAGGATTACAGGCGTGAGCCACCGCGCCCGGCCTAAACCCTCACATTTTAAATGGGTATGAATGAAATAAACACTTCCATTAACAGATTTTTTTCCAACTGTATCGATCTCAAGAGGGGAGACTATACTTAGTACAGTTAGAAGTTAGAAAATTAAATTTAAACAGCATGTATTCCTACATTTTATTGTAGAAGAGAGTCCCTTTCCTAGATTTCAGTCTTTTATCTGAGTAGTTTAGAAAGAAAGAGCTTGTCTGGCCAACTGCTGAGTGTAAAAGCAGTTAGTTGTGCTCAGATTTGAGAGGGTCCCTTGACTACTGGCCGAGATTGTCTGAAAAGGAATGGAAATTGATTGGGTTGGAAGCACAGAAGCTCATGATAGGAGGGTGGAGGAATCCAGAGAAGGAATATTGATCAAAAAGTAAAAAAAAAAAATACAGGTTGTAGGAAGATTTGTCTGAGATGAGTAAGCTTTGTGGTCGGATTCTAGGCTTTAATTCTGGAACTGTAGTACTTAATTTTTCCTTGACGCCATTATTTTAGGCTGCTGATGAAAAATCATTCCATTGGTTCAAGTTAATAAATACTTAAAACATTATAAATTGTAATTTGAGTACATTGCATTAGCTTATCAAATTTATGCTCCTAATTTTTTTAATGAAGAAGACATAAATTGCTTGCATTTTGTGTTTAACGAATGTTCTTCAGTTATGAAAATTCTCCTCTGAGCATCTACCCATATGTAGTTGGATTACATGATGGATTTTGCTCATCTCAAGCAAAAGCACACATGATTAATAATGTATACATCTCTCTAACTTGCCAATCAGTTCTTCCTCTGGTTCCTTTACGTCCTCAGTAGTTACCTTTGGGATTCTCAGAATTTATGGGGTATTGACTGGAGTAGAAGTTTAAGGGAAAGAAAGATAAGGGAAAAAGATTGGATGATGAGAAGAAAAGCCAGATATGCACACAACAGGAGCCAAATTACCGTATCCCAAGTTAGAGGCAAAATATGACATCTAGCTTGAATAAAACAAAGTAATTGTTATCTTTGTGGATAAGGAGAAGACTGTATAAGTGAATATTTTATATCTATTTGCTTAACTTCAATATTAATTTGAAGCAAGTATTATTTTTCTGTCCTTTATTATTATTTTTTTATCACAAGGCTGGTTGGTAGGTTAGAACTGAATGCTTGAGAGTTAGAGAAATCTCAGTGTTAATCCTAGCATGAAAATTTCCTAACTTTGTGACTTTGGAAAAGTAATCTAACTTCCATGTTTTATTTATTTTTTTATTTCAGTAGAATTAGGGGGTAAAAGTGAATTTTTTGATACATGGATTAATTATATAGTGGTGAAGTCAGTGCTTTTAGTGTACCCATCACCCAGACAGTATACATTGTACCTGATAGGCAATTTTCAAGCCCTCAGCCCTCTCCCATCATCCCCACCTCTGAATATCTACAGTCTATTATACTACTCTGTATGACCATGTATACGCATTGTTTAGCTCCCACTTACAAGTGAGTACATACTGCATTTGTTGCTCTATTCCTGAGATACTTAGGATTATGGCTTCCAGTTCCATCCAGGTTGCTGCAAAAGACATTATTTCATTCATTTTTATGGATGAGTAGTGTTCCATGGTGCATATATATATATACCACATTTTCTTTATCCACTCATGAATTGATGGGTTGATTCCATATCTTTGCAATTGTGAATTATGCTGTGATAAACATATGAATGCATGTGTCTTTTTGATATAATGGCTTCTTTTCCTCTGGGTAAATATGCAGTAGTGGGATTGCTGTACTGAATGGTAGGTCTACTTCTAGTTTTTTGAGGAATTTCCATACTGTTTTCCATATAGATTGTACTATTTACATTCCGACCAACAGTATACAAACATTCCCTTTTCACTACATCTGCATCATCATCTATTATTTTTTGACTTTTTAATGATAGCCATTCTGACTGGGGCAAGGTGGTATCTCATTGTGGCTTTAATTTACATTTCCCTGATTAGTGATGTTGAACATTTTTCCATATGTCTGTTGGCCATTTGTCTATCTTGTTTTGAAAAATGTCTGTTCACATTTCTCACCCATGTTTTAATGGGGCTATTTGTTTTTCTCTTGCTGATTTGCTTGAGTTCCTTGTAGATTCTGAGTATTAGTCCTTTGTCAGTTGTATAGTTTGTGAATATATTCTCCCATTTTGTAGGTTGTCTATTGTTATTTCTTTTGCTGTACAGAAAATTTCTAGATTAAGTCCCATTTATTTATTTTTGTTTTTGCTGTGTTTGCTTTTGGGGTCTTAGTCATAAATTCTCTGCCTAGGCCAATGTCCAGAAGAGTTTTGCCTAGGTTTTCTTCTAGAATTTTTATAGTTTCAAGTTTTACATTTATGTCTTTAATCCATCTTGAGGTAATTTTTGTGTGTGGTGAGAGATAGGGATCTAGTTTAATTCTTCTGAATGTGGTTTTCCAATTTTCCCACCACCATTTGTTGAATAGTGCATCCTTTCCCCCACGTGTGTGCCTTTTTGCCTGTTTTGTCCAGTTAGTAGGTTATAGGTGTATAGTTTTATTCCTGGGTTCTATATTCTGTTTCATTGATCTACATGTCTGCTTTTATACCAGTACCATGCTATTTTGATTACTATGGCCTTGTAGTATAATTTGAAGTCAGGCAATGTGATGCTTCCAGATTTATTTATATTGCTTAGGATTGCTTTGGCTACTTGGGCTCTTTGTGATTCCACTTGAATTTTAGGATTGTCTTTTCTAATTCTTTGAAAAATGATGTTTATATTTTGATGGGAAGTGCATTGAATCAGTAAATCACTTTGGGAAGTATGGACGTTTTAATAATATTAATTCTTCCAATCCACGAGTATGGGATGTTTTCCCATTTGTTTGTGTCATTGATGATTTCTTTCATCAGTGGTTTTTAGTTCTCCTTATAGAGATGTTTCACCTCCTTTGTTAAGTATATTCCTAGATGTTTTTTTTTTTTTTTGCAGATATTGTAAATGAGATCGAGTTCCTTATTTCACTTTCAGCTGTTATTAGTGTATAGAAATGCTACTATTTTGAGTACATTATTTTTGTAACCTGAGACTTTACTGAACTTATTTATCAATTCTAAGAGCCTTTTGGAAGAACATTTAGAGTTTTGTATGTATAAGATCATATCATCGGCAAACAGGGATAGTTTGACCTCCTCTTTTCTGCTTTGGACGCCCTTTATTTCTTTCTCTTGATTGATTGCTCTGGCTAGGACTTTCAGTACTATGTTGAATAAAAGTGGTGCAAATGGGCATCCTTGTCTTATTCCAGTTCCTAGGGGGAATACTTCTGACTTTACCCCATTCAGTTTTATGTATGGTTTGTCATATATGGCTTTTATTATTTTGAGGTTTGTTCCTTCTGTACCTAATATGTTAAGGGTTTTTATCATGAAGGAGTGCTAGATTTTATTGAATGCTTTTCCTGCATCTATTGATGTGATCATATATTTTATGTTTTTAATTCAGTTTACATGGTGAATCACACTGGTTAATTTGTGTATGTTGAATCATCTTTGCATCCTTGGGATGAAACCTTTTTGTTCATGGTGACTTATTTTTTGATGTGCTTTTGGATTCATTTTGGTAGTATTTTGTTGAAGATTGGGGCATCTATGTTCATGAAGGATATTGGTCTGTAGTTTTCTATTTTTGTTGCATCCTTTCCTGGCTTTCATATCATGGTGATAGTGGCTTTGTTGAATGAGTTAGAAAGGATTCCTCCTTCTTGATGTGATGGAACAGTTTCAGTAGGATAAGTACCAGTTGTTTGTAGGTTTGATAGAACTCAGGTGTGAATCTGTCTGGTTCTGGGCTTTGTTGTTGTTGTTGTTGGGAGATACTTTTTTATCACTGTTTCAACCTTGCTTCTCATTATTGTTCTATTTAGGATATCTGTTTCTTCCAGATTCAAGCTTGGGAGATTATATATTTCCAAAAATTTATCGTTTTCCTCTAGATTTTCTAGTTCTTGTACAAAAGGGTGTTCATTCTAGTCTTGGATGATCTTTTATATTTCTGTGGTATCCGTTGTAATGTCTCCTGTTTCATTTCTGATCGAGCTTATTTGTATCATCTCTCTTCTTTTCTTGGTTAATCTAGGTAGTGGTTTGTTGATTTTGTTTATCTCTTCAGAGAACCAGCTTTTTGTTTCATTGATCCTTTGTATTGATTTTTGGTTCAATTTTGTTTAGTTCTGCTCTGATCTTTGTTATTTCTTGTCTGCTGCTTGCTTTGGGTTTGGTTTCTTCTTGATTTTCTAGTTCCCTGTGATGTGATATTGTTAATTTGTGATCTTTCTGTCCTTTTGATGTAGGAATTCAGTGCTATGAACTTCCCTCTTAGCACTGTTTTTCCTATATCCCAGACAGTTTGGTGGCTTGTGTAGTCATTGTCATTCAATGAAATTTTTTTTTTGCTTTCCATCTTGATTTTTTCATTGGCCCAAAGATCGTTCTGCAGCAGGTTGTTCAATTTCCATGTATATGTATATTTTTGAGAGTTCCTCTTGGAATTGATTTCTAGTTTTAGTCCACTGTGGTCAGAGAAATACATGATATTTTTAAAACTTTGCTGAGACTTGTTTTTTTGGTCTCACATATGACCTATCTTGGAAAATATTCGATATGCTGATGAGAAGACTGTAAATTTTACAGTTTTTGGGTAGAATATTCTATAAATATTTTTAGGTCCATTTGTTCTAGAGTCTCATTTAAGTCTAGAGTTTCTTTGTTGATTTCTACTTTAATGATCTTTCTAATTCTGTCAGTGGAATGTTGAAGTCTTGCACTATTATTATTTCATTTCTTAGGTCTAGTAATATTTGTTTTATGAATCTGGGAGGTCTGGTGTTAGGTGCGTATATATTTAGGATTATTTATATCTTCTTGTTGATTTGATCCTTTAATCAATATACAATGACCATCTTTGTCTTTTTTTACTGTTGTGATTTAAAGTTTTTTTTTAATATGACATAAGAATTGTTAGTCCTGCTCACTTTTGGTTTCCATTTGTGTGGAATATTTTTTTCCACCCCTGTACATGAGTCTATGAGTCTTTATAAGTGAAATGGGTTTCTTGGAGCCAGCAGATACTTTGGTTGTATGGTTTTTTAAATCCATTCTGTTGATTTATGTCTTTTAATTGGGGCATTTAGACAGTTTGGATTCAGTGTTAAAATTGGTAAGTGAGATACTGTTCCAGTCATCCTATTGATTGTTACCTAGTTGTTTGTGTTCTCCTATGTGCTACTGTTTCATAAGTGCTTTTTCTTTTCAGTGTTTTTACACTGGTGAGTATCTACTGTTACTTTTAGTGTTCAGAGCACTTTTCAGCATTTCTTGTAGGATAGGCCTAATGGTGACAAATTCCTTTAGTGTTTGTGTCTTGGGGCAAGATTTTATTTCACCTTCATTTATGAAACTTAGTTTTGTAGGATACAAAATTTTTGACTGACAGTTATTCTGTTTAAGAAGACTAAAGATGGAACTTCAGTCCCTTCTGGCCTGTAAGGTTTCTGCTGAGAAGTCTGATGTTAGTCTCATGAGTTTTAGTTTGTAAATTACTTGATGGTTTTTTTCTTGGAGCGTGTACTAGTTTCTCCCTCAGTCTGACTTTAGCCAGACTGATGAGTAAGTGCCTTGGTGATGTCCTATTTGCAGTGAATCTTCTAGGAATTTGCAGACTTTCTTATATCTGCTTGTCTTAATAGAGAAGTTTTCCTCTATTATTTTCTCAAATAGGTCTTCCATGCTTTTTGCATATTCTTTTCCCTGAGGGATACCCATGATTCTTATATTTGGGTGTTTTACATAATCCCATATTTGTCAGAGACTTTCTTCATTTCTCTTGATTGTTATTTCTTCATTTTTGACTGACTGGGTTAATTTGAAAGCCTTGTCCTCAAGCTCTGAAACTCTTTCTTCTTCTTTTGTTAAAATTTTCCACTGTACTTTGAAATTCCCTAAATGACTCTGTCATTTCTAGAAGCTTTGTTGTTGTTGTTGTTGTTTTTTTAAATATCTACCTCTTAAGTGAATTTTTCATTCATGACCTGAATTTTTTTTTTTTTTTGGCTTTTTTTGTGTTGGTTTTCAGCTTCCTCATCTATCCCATTGAGCTTACTTGTGATCCATATTTTGAATTCCATATTCAAAATTTCAAAAATTTCCTTCACAGTTGGAGTCCACTGCAGGACAGCCCATGTGTTGTACACTGAGGATGCTGAAACAGCCTATTTTTTCAGATTGCCAGAGTTCTTATGCTGGCTCCTTCTCATCTGGAACCTCTTTCCTTAGTTCAAAACAGATAGCTTTGTAGTTCACCAGTTCTCGTCTGTTGGGAACCCTGTTGCTCAGTGTAGTGAGGAAGAGATACGCTGCCTTTTGGCTCATGCAGGTAAGTGCCCACGGTGGTGTTGCTGGCAATTAGGGTTGGTTGGACCTCAGACCCCTGGGGGGAGTGTTCAGGTTCCAGTGGTGGTGGACTAGGCTAAGTAATCCCCAGTTGCCCGGCCCCTGGATGGCATGCTTGAGTCCTGAGGGGAGCAGACAGAGACTGGGCAGGCAAACTTGCCCTCTAACCTCCCTGAGTTCAGACTCTGGCTGTGATAGTGAGGGGTGGGTGGGGTGATCTCCTGATCTGGAAGAATCCTCAGGCAGGAGAGAGGCAGAATCACTATGGGAGCCTGAGACAGGAGGGACAGGCACCTCGTGATGAGATTAGCAGAGATAGCCAGCTATGGGTTGCACATACTATTCACACCTTCTTCTCTTAGCAGTGACAGTAGCCTCTGTCCTTCTGGGCCACACAAGCACCTAAATTCCCACCTCCCACCTTGACCCAGCTGTAATGAGGTGATACACTCAGCTTAATCTGCTGTATGCAGGGCCACCAGGCTGGCTGTGGGGTGTGGCTGAAATGCTCTGGTGAGGGAGGTGTGGTTGTGCCAGGGACTTGGCTCCAGGAAGGGTAGGCTCCTCCCAGCAGGGACTGGTAGTTCAGGGACAGGAGTGCTAGCCCTGCCCTCCCTCAGGGGAGGCAGTAGCTTTTGTCCTTGGAGCACAGGAATGCGCTTGCTATGGCTTTTTAGAGGAACCCGGTGAGCCCCAAGCTCCATGGAATCCTGAGTGTGATAGGCACTTTGTCAGAGTCAGGGCAGCCACTCTGAAGAGCTCTGGCTTAATCATCTCCTGTGAAACTCTCACTCGTCCTGAGTGGAACTGGCCATGGCTGCTGGGGCAACGTGGACAGGGCAGGGAGGAAGGAGAAGACAGCCCCGAATCGTGTGGAGCTGATTCCTTGATCCTCTTTGTTCTAAGGTGCCCTCTGGTGTGCTGCACTCTCCTCTTGGCTGGAAGTGGCCCACTCTGAATGCCCAGGCTCCAGGACACCCCCAGTACCCTCGGAACCCAGCAGTCCCCCAAGGCTGCTGCATTCCAAGTGGGTGCTGGGCAGCACTGGCTGTGGATCCAGCCATGTCAAGACCCGGGGGCTGAGATTCCCAAGTCGAGACAGTTGCAAAAACACTGCCTGTCTGTGCAGGGAAGGCAATGACTTGCACCGTCTGTGTCTACGCCAGGCATGGTGGGCAGAGTACCGTTGGGGGTGCCGCACCGCAAGCCTCTAACTGGCCCTCCCGCAGCTCACCCATACCAAAAACTCGTGCTTGGGAGCAGAGGCGGCTATGTGTGCGGCATTGCGTGGTTGGAGGAGGGGAGGTTTGTGTCTTCATGTCCCTTTCCATGCTGGTCCCTCGCGTCTGTGACCAGAGAGGGTGGCATCCCTTCTAGGCACACCGTGTATATCTGTAATGCTGGAGGGAGCGCCGTCTGCTCCCAACTCGGTCCCACAGCAGCCTGTAGCAGGGTGGTGGGAAACGTCCTAGGCGGGTACAGGAGGGCCTGGGCTCCGCTGTCCCTCCTCAGCCCGAGTTCAGCCCCAGGGCAGGGCGCTGCAGGACTTCCAATTCCCACAATGGCGCCTCGAGCCTGTAAGCAGAGAGGGTGGGGCCCTTCTCAGGCAGGCGACGTTGGCAGGAAACTACACGGAGTGCGGTTTGCTTGAGACTTGGTCCCACAGCAGCCAGCTGCAGGACGGTGGGCACTGTCCGTCCTGGTTTCCTTGCCCCTCTGCAGCCAGGCGGGGGCCGCAGCTGCGTCAAGCCCGAGGGCGCGGCACTGCCGAGTGTCAAATTCCCAAAATGGCGCCTTGACCTGTGACCCGGAAGGGGTGGGGCCTCGCCTCAGCCGGCAGCATGGTGAGAAACTGTGGAAAACGCTGTCTTCTCACATCTCGGACTCGACAGCAGCCCACGGCAGGGCGGTGGGGACCTTCTCAGGGGCGCGTGGCAGCGCCTGGGCTTCCCCGTCCCCCCTCGGAGCTGCGCGCGCTCTCGCGCCCGTGCTTCCCCGGTATTTGGCTCTCAAAATGGCGCCCGGCTCCAGCTGCTCTAGGCTTGGAGGCCTGTGGCACCTGCCTGGGTTCCTTTTCTGGAACAATGTCTCTGTAAAATCTCCAAGTAGCTCCCTACATTAGGCCCGTGACCTGCGTGGGTCGGGAGGTTCTCTCGTAACCAAGGTCGCGAAAGCTTGTCTTGGAGCGTGGACAAGCTTGGAGAGCCCTTGAGGGCTTCTTCTCACGGTTCCAAAGTTTCCAGCAGCTTCTCCCAGGTATTAGCCAGCACCTGGCAGGGCAAGATGCCCCGAACCCTGTCCTTACCCGCATCTGGTGCTTCCTGTCACTTCCCGGGTGAATCCTGGTGGTCTCTCCTAGATGATCTGCTTGAAGTGTGAGCATCTGCTTACTGTTCTGGTTCTTCTCCACGGAGGAGGCACCTGCTACCTGTGCCTAGTCGACCACCTTGATCCAACTCCTTTGTTTCTTGTCCACACAGTCTTAATAATAATCCTTACTGTAGGTGATCATAGGAATTATATTGCAATATGCATTGGAGGAAGCACTCAGTAAGTGGCAGCCGTTATCTGTGATTTAAAAAATGTATTAAATGTGAGTAGTAATGACGGTGTATCTTGATGACTTAGAAGCTCGTAGTTGAGAGCTGACGAGTACTCTCACCTTTTCTATGAAGGAACCCAGAGCATATTAAGGTAAACTGGGTCTGGATGCTGGATGATGGTGACGCTGCTAATGGCTTTCTCTGTTTCTGTGCAGAATGTCCCCCCAGACCTCTCCATCTGCACCTTCGTGCTGGAACAGTCCCTCTCCGTCCGGGCCCTGCAGGAGATGCTGGCTAACACGGTGGAGAAATCGGAAGGGGCAAGTACCCAATTTATGTAGACTTGCAGTGTTTTAATGAACTCAGCTACTGTATGAACCATTTCTTTCACAGGTATTGGAGATTTTCTCTTTGCTGAAATAAGTGAATGCCATTTACTTGCGATATCCTTCGGTTTGACTTCTTGCTTTATCCAGCAGATCTGTGATGTCTTAAAAACTTTTAAAAAATATCCAAACTTGATATGATCTGTGCCACTAAGCCTCATGCTTATGTCTGTGGTTTAAAGCAGACCTTTCTTTGAGCATTCGTGTGTCTCCTTACGTTTTCAGATCTGTTATGTTACTATTTTAACTAATTGCTTTATGCATGGCTATTTGTCATTGACCTTTATCTCATTTTCAAATGCCTCTAACCATGTGACTATGTCCTAAGCTTCTTTATGGCAAGTAAAATTTCATGGCACTGTTACATATTTTAAGTAACAAAATTACGGTGATATGGATTTAGTCGATTGTAACTTTGCAAACAGCTAATCATTTTTTTTCTGAAAATTGAAATTCTCATGCTGTTTCTTAATGCAGATATTTTTCTTTGACAGCCTATTCGATTATTTTAATTATTTTCCATGAGACTTGCTAGGACTGATTTCTGGGCTGTTACCCACTCTTAACAATTAAAGTTTAGAATTAAACAGGAGGATGAATGGTCAAATTTGTGTTTCCTGGTGGGTTTCTTTTCTTTTTTCTTTTTTAGTACTGTGATTACTGCAGTGTATGGTTTAATAAACTGTAGTATTTCCAGGAATAAAACTGAAAATTTTCTTTTTATTGATCTATATATTCCTATTTTTGTTAATCATTGTTCCAGTCTAGATAAGTAAAGAGATTAAAAAATCATAATGCATGAGTGAGTATCCATAGAAAGGAGATATCAATTGTGATGTAACATTATTTTCATCAGTCTTATAGTTTTTTAAATTTTAGTGTCATGCAGCTTAGGACTTTAATTGGTTTGTGCATTATTCTAAATCTAATTTGATTTAAATTTTTAACAGTATACTATGAAGCGTGGAGGAGAAACTTTGTGAATGTTATTTGATATTAGACTAAAAGGTTATTTTATAAAAGTTCCAAATATGTTGTATTTTAATTTTTCAAGTTCATTTTTGGTTGTATCAAAGTTTGAAATTACT